>QDEB01090792.1:0-33342 GCA_004193795.1 Asbolus verrucosus | reverse complement strand
TTTTATAGATATTTGGTCATTACACCCCAATTCAGTTGACTTTGATTTTATTAAGAATTTTTTAATTTTGGCGCATCCACCAAATTTGCATTTTTCAATAATTCGCCTCTAATCTTAGGACCAACTCTCGAAATACAATATATTTGATACCACTTTGTAGCTTTCGTTTTGTTTTATAGATATTTGGTCATTACACCCCAATTCAGTTGACTTTGATTTAATAAAGAATTTTTTAATTTTGGCGCATCCACCAAATTTGCATTTTTCAATAATTCGCCTCTAATCTTAGGACCAACTCTCGAAATACAATATATTTGATACCATTTTGTAGCTTTCGCTTCATTTTACAGATATTTGATCCTTGCACTAAGATTCAGTTGACTTTGATTTAATAATTTTTTTATTTTGGCGCATCCACCAAATTTGCATTTGTCAATAATTTGCCTCTAATCTGAGGACCAACGAACGAAATAATTTATAATTGATACCATTTTGTAGCTTTCGTTTCATTTTACAGATATTTGGTCATTCCACTAATATTCAGTTGACCTTGACTTAATAGAGAATTTTTTCATTTTGGCGCAACCACCAAATTTACATTTGTCAATAATTCGCCTCTAATTTTAGGATCAACTGTCGAATGATATTATAATTGGTACCATTTTGTAGCTGCCGTTTTATTTCACAGATATTTGATCATTCCATCACGATTCAGTTGACCTTGATTTAATAGAGAATTTTTTTGTTTTAGCGCGTCCATCAAATTTGCATTTTTCAATAATTCGCCTCTAATCTTAGGACCAACTCTCGAAATACAATATATTTGATACCATTTTGTAGCTTTCGTTTTGTTTTATAGATATTTGGTCATTACACCCCAATTCAGTTGACTTTGATTTAATAAAGAATTTTTTAATTTTGGCGCATCCACCAAATTTGCATTTTTCAATAATTCGCCTCTAATCTTAGGACCACCCGTCAAATTACATAATGATTGGTATCATTTCGTAGTTTTTGGTTCATTTTACAGATATTTGATCCTTCCACTAAGATTCAGTTGACTTTGATTTAATAAATAATTTTTTCATTTTGGCGCATCCACCAAATTTGTGTTTGTCAATAATTCGCCTCTAATCTGAGGACCAACGATCGAAATAATCTGTAACTGGTACCATTTTGTAGCTTTCGTTTCATTTTACATTATGATTGGTATCATTTCGTAGTTTTTGGTTCATTTTACAGATATGATCATTCCACTAATATTCAGTTGACGTTGATTTAATAGAGAATTTTTTCATTTTGGCGCATTCACCAAATTTGCCTTTGTCAATAATTCGCTTCTAATCTTAGGACCAACCGTCAAATTACATTATGATTGGTACCATTTCGTAGTTTTCGATTCATTTTACAGATATTTGATCCTTGCACCAAGATTCAGTTGACTTTAATTTAATAAATAATTTTTTCATTTTGGTGCATCCGCCACATTTTACATTTGTCAATAATTTGCCTCTAATCTGAGGACCAACGATCGAAATAATTTAAAATTGGTACCATTTTGTAGCTTTCGTTTCCTTTTACAGATATTTGATCTTTCTACTAATATTCTGTTGACCTTCACTTAATAGTGATTTTTTTCATTTTGGCGCATCCAAGATCGAAGTAATTTATAATTGGCACCATTTTGAAGCTTTCGTTTCATTTTACAGATATTTGATCATTCCACTAATATTCAGTTGACCATGACTTAATAGAGAACTTTTTCATTTTGGCGCATCCACCAAATTTGCATTTGTCAATATTTCGCCTCTAATCTTACAACTCACTGTAGAATCACATTATAATTGGTACCGCGTGGAGCTTTCGTTTTATTTTACAGATATTAAATCGAGCTAAAACGGACGTACTCCCTAAAATTTTATCTTTTACTCTTCTTGTTTCCTCTTCCTGCGAACAGTTTTTTGCATTATGTAATTCTGCATTCTTTACTCACATCTTTTCCAAATTATTGTCAATTCTTTTTATCATAGACATGTTATCTTTGGAGAAAAAAAACAACTTAACTTTCTTAATTCATCTTAAATTTTCATGAACTCCCAGCTAATGGTGCATGTGCGTCTTCCTCTGGTCAACCGCGAGTTTCTGATGACTCGCGTGGACAACGAGCGGCTTATCCGCGACAACAGCGAGTGTCGCGAGCTTCTCCTAGAAGCGATGCGCTACCACCTCGCCCCCGAACGTCGCTGTGCCTTATCCACCACCAGAACCATCGAACGCAAGCCCAAGGGCGCAGACCCCTACCTCTTCGCCGTCGGCGGAGGCTCTCTCTTCGCCATCCACTCTGAATGCGAGGTGTACAATCCCAAAACCGACACCTGGTCGGTCATCGCCCCCATGCTGTGGAGGCGCTCACGCTCCGGAGTCACCGGCCTGCGTCGCCTGCTCTACGTCGTCGGAGGATATGATGGCAACTCCGACTTGGCCACGGCCGAGTGCTATAACCCCCTCATCAATACCTGGAACCCCATCACGCCGATGGGGACCAAAAGGTCGTGTCTCGGAATTTGCTCCTTCGACGGTTTGATATATGTCTGTGGGGGCTATGATGGAGCCTCGTGCTTGAGCTCGATGGAGCGCTACGATCCGCTGACTGGGATCTGGTGCAGCTGTCCGGCGATGAACACAAGGAGACGCTATTGTCGCATAGCCGTGGTGGAAAACTGCGTTTACGCGCTCGGAGGATTCGACTCTACCAACTATCAAGCTTCTGTGGAAAGGTTTGACCCTAGAGAAGGCACTTGGGCGCCGATTCCGTCAATGTCGTCGCGACGGAGCAGCTGTGGGGTTGTCGCTTTCGAAGAACATCTCTTCTGCATTGGAGGCAATGACGGTACCATGTGTATGTCGAGTGGGGAGAAATTTAACGTCAGGAGAAACGCTTGGGAACCAATCACAGCGATGCACAATCGAAGGTGAATTTTACAACTTCAGCCTAGATATGTGGCAACATGTTAAAGTTTAGAATGACAAAAGACCATTTACAAAACTGGGATTAAGATAACATTTGACTGATCTAACCAGAACATGAATTTTGACATAATGATATTTTTCATGTATCTTTAAGAAAATATTCTTTAGCTACCTAGATATCACCGATTTCTTTTGGTTTTTTATGAGATATTGAAGACATAATTTTGAAAATCTTTATGAAATTTATAATGGTTGCAATTAGTGCTAAAATGAATCATTTGGGTTTCGAAATATTTATACAAGGTGTAAATCAAACACTTGTTTGTTAAGATATCGAAATACAGTTTTTTGAAAAAATCTAAAAAACTTCAAAAAACTCTGTAACATTTTAAAAGCAAAATTAAACGGAAATCACATTAATGTCGACAATCAAAAGTATCAAATAATTACCATAACCTAAATTTTACAGTCTTTTATTATTTGACCTCCTCAACATGTTGCCACATGGTCAGTTCTTCGGCCTGAAGTAATATAGTATGGAGGTGGCCATGTGTTACGTCATTACCTAACCACACTTTTGCGTCTTTTTAGGTCTACACACGAAGTGGTTGCTATGGACGGTTTTATTTACGCACTTGGTGGTAATGATGGTTCATCCAGTTTAAATTCGGTCGAAAAATACGATCCAAAATTGAACAAATGGTCTGTCGTGTGTTCCATGTCGATTCGCCGAAGTTCCGTAGGGGGCGCTGTTCTAGATTGTATTAACATCGAATACGTCTTGAAGCAAACAATGAGTTGATTTGAGTCGCAGTTTTAATTTTGACAGTTGATATGCATCTATTTAGAAACAACACACACAAATCAAATTATTGTTTCAGAAACCGTGCAATTATACGAAAAATTACAAATCTCTGTGATATACAAGAACCAAAAATTGTTTAAAACAAAGTCAAATTTATATATTTATACGAATTCTAAACGAACACGATTTGGTTGTTAAATTGTGCTTTTATCTGTGTAGTAACGCTGTCGCAAACGATCATGGAACGAACATTTCAAAAAACCCTCCAAAACTGTCAAGTGTCAAAAATTACGTCTGGGGTTTACCGGAAATTAAAAAAGGCGCCAAAACTTGTAGTTCTGTGATTATAAGAATAGACCGTTCATGACGTAGACGAAATGAAATTTTTGTATGTATTCTATGAGCAATTATGTAGTTTATGAGCACAGATTTAGCGTTTTTTCGGTCACGTTTAACCACCTCTGGGAAAGATTCGAGAGCTTGGCCTAGTATTATTTAATTGCCTCGTTAAAACACTGCCATTGTTGTGTAGCTTTGATGTGAGAAATTAAACGAATTTAAAATATTAAAACTTTGTTTTTATTGAAAATAACCCACAAAATGTATAAAAAATTATATATAACAAATACACATTATTTTCCGGTTATTTTATTGGCTGTTAGTGTGGCCAATCGGATTAACGTCTTGTTCTGATCCACAGCCACTTGAACAGTGTCACATTCATAACCTAAAATGGGTTCAAAAATCAAACAAGACTCCTTAACAATCTGGTTTTATTTAAGGCTTATCGAATATTTTTACAAATAGTAACAAAGAAATATTCTTTATAAAACTTAAAGCGCACTACACCTCAATGAAAATCTCTCCAAAAGAAGAGACAATCATTTATGACTTAAATCTAACACTCAGTTCTTACGTTTGAGTTTATCAGACTGTTCATCAAATTCCTTATCGGAAATATTCAACATTAGACTATTACCGCTAAGGTAAACTTTGTTTTGTGAATTGGCAATCTAAAATTAAAGTGTGAAATTACTTAATAAAAGCTTTAAAAAATTACTTACAGTTCTTGAGATATTTTGGGCAGCTCTAATCTTCCTCAGCTTCAAATAACCTGGATTCTTAGAAATTGCTTCACCTAAGTAAGATTAAGTTAAGAAAAACATCAAAAAATAACTAAAATAACCTGGCTAGTCGGCTATGACTAAACTAGTTCCTAAAAACTACCTTGTCAATAACCACTTACCAGCAACACTCCAAAATTACTCGACCGATTAAGGAAAAACAACCGAAATAAAAACGCTAAACTAATTTGTATCAAAAAGGATATCATTTTTGCGGCTTCAGCTTCACCCTCGGCTTGTACAATTTTCTGCTGTCTTTCCTGTTTGGCTCTTTCCACCACAAAAGCGGCCCTTTGTGCTTCTTGCTGCGCCACCTGTTTGGCTTCAACAGCAGCAGTGTATTCTTTCCCAAATGACAATTCTGTTATGGACACATCATCTAGGATTATGTTAAAATCTTGCGCACGCTCGACCAATTCCCTCCTAACCAATAAAGACACTTGCTGTCTCTGTGTGATCAGTTGCGCGGCGTTGAATTTAGCCACCACAGATTTGAGAACTTCGTTGCAAATAGACGGCAACACCTTCTCGTCGTAATCCAGCCCCAATTGCCTATAAACCGTTGGCAACTGTGTAGCGTTTGGCCTTGACAGGACTCGAAGCGAAATATTGACCATTTGCAAATCTTTAGAGCCTGTGGGTGATGAAATTTTCCTGGGTCTCGATCTACAAACGCGGATTAATCTACGAAACACCCTTAAGACCATTTCGTTTACCTGATATCATAGATAATGGGGTATTGGAACCATGGAACTCGAAAATGGAGACCTTCAGTGTAGATTTCTTTTTGCACGCCTCCGATTCTATTGAACATGATGGCGCGATGCCCACCTTCGACTGATTTTGAGCTTAATTAACAATTTTGAGAGTTTTTTGTGTAAAATACCTGTGTACATGGATTGTGCAATTCCGTACGCTGTTGCACCTCCTACCACTAAAAGTTTCAGTCCGAGGCCCAAGCCGGGGGGGCCCCCTTTGCCAAATTTGCCGGCCAAGTCGTTCAACTTGCTTTGGGCCATTATTTTAACGTAATTTTACAACTGCACAATTCTTATTACCGAATGGAAAAATGTGACTTTAGCCCAATATGGCCGCCGTGATAAACTGTCAACAGTGCCAATCTCAGATGCACAAAATCCCCCAACTAGTAACAAGGATTTAAAATTTTTCAAAAATTACAAAATTTTCCGTAAATATTAATGCAAATTGCGTCATTATTTATTTTTATTGCTAAATTTGGCAACTGTTGATTAACAATGGAAATGTCTGATATCAAAGTGTGTCAAATTGATAAAACTGTTTTTGTTCCCTGAAGATAAACAAAAAAAAAAAAATAATTTAGTAGTTTCATCACTTTTCCATGAGATCGAACAAAGCTTCGTAAATTTTTCCGGTCATAAAGGTATTGACTTCATTTTCCATCGCTTTTTCGTTGATTTCACGCATTCTTTAAATTCACCGCTTTTGCAGTCGCTGCGGTCGCAATAACAACCGTTTAAAATGTTTTCAGTTTTATTCTGTCTTTCGCTGCAAATTGTAAATCTGAAAAACTGTGGAATTTTTGAAATTAAATCGAAGTTGTTAAAATGACCACAGATCCCAAATTAAATCAGAATGCCAATCAGTGCCAATGATTCATTGGAATTCATACAACTTAAGTTATATACCTGAAATGTAAACTCTCTCACTCTCTGAGGGTGAACAGCCAATGTCAGAATACAAATCAGCATAAAACCGAAAAATTTGCTTTCATTTTCAGAAAGCTAATAAATAAATAACACTTATAACTGACACTGAAAGCAACAATACAGCAATTATCAACTTGATTGTTTAATTTGGACAATAATCACCACACAATCATTTAAATTGTGGTTTTATCTTATCAATAAATGGACACTAATTCCGATACAATGAAAACTTAATCCCTCATTTCCAGATAAAAAAAAATTGTGGGGAAGTTGTTAAGTTATTTTTCTTGAAATTCTGTAGATTTAAACAAATACACGATTCAAAAAATCGAAGAAAATCTATTTTTAGGTTAAACTACCCATGCGCCATCTCTTAGCGCAACTACAAATAATAATTGAAGGTAAATAAACAAATAACAACATAACCTCAACCACATAAAAATAGAATGACAGACGTATATTCGGGGCATTCTCAATTCATTCTATTAACAGATAACAGGTAATTTTAACGTTTAAAGCCACAACTACTAAATTCTTGAATTGCAGGAGAAGATGGTTCGATGGTCGAACAGTATTTTTAATCACCGTTATCAGCCTCCCCATCATTGTATTTTGTGGTATATATACGATCATACTTAAGAATAACGAAAGTCTTCTTTACCCAAAATCCTATGGGAAAGGTAAAGTTAACACATTCCAATCATTTTCTGTATAATTATGGAGTACAATTTCAGTGCCATCATTGTGGACCAATCGTGCCAAAATATACACCAACCACCCTAAAACCTACCCTAAAAACAACGAAATACATCTATTTGGAGCCAAAACCTTCAACCAAATCGACGATTTTAAGCTGGTCTGCTACTACAACTTTCCCACTGATGATTTCAACACTTTACAACCAAAGAATATCGATCCATTTCTGTGTACTCACATCAATGTGGGTTTTGCCAATGTTTACAACAACACTCTAACACTCGACGTTTCTCAACTGGAAATTCTCAAATCTGTCGTTGGTTTGAAGAAAATCAACAATAAATTAAAGATTTTGATATCCGTAGGGGGCGCTGGAAATGACACTGGTTTTGCAGAAATGGTGCTCAATCACGCCACTAGAAAACTGTTTATCAAATCTGTCTTGGAACATGTTAAAATATATGATGTTGATGGGGTGGACCTCGACTGGGAATTTCCGAATCAAGAGCCGCACCATGATAAATATCAAAGAATGCACTTCACTCAGCTTCTGGAAGAGTTCAGAGCCACCATCAACAAACAAACAAGACATAAATTCATGGTGACCATAGCAGCAGCTGCGCCCCCTTTCTTAGTTGACAATTGTTATGACGTCAGTTATATTAATCAGTATGATAGGCTGCAATCTTTTGTAATGCATATTAATAACCCTAATTCTAGGTTTGTGGATTTTATCAGTGTGATGTCCTATGATTACCACTTTTATTCAAAAATCACACCTTTCACCGGCTTAAACTCGCCTTTATTCCAATCGAGCCAAGATAAAGGATATTTTACAAATCTCAATATCAACTACACAACACACTATTGGATTTTGAAAGGGATGAGCCGTGACAAAATCATCATTGGATTACCAACTTACGGACACACTTTCCGGTATTATGACCACTACTACTTGTATCAGTTTCAATAATCTCATTCCAGCTTGACCAACAACCACAACAATGGTTTATATGCCCCAGCTCGCGGCTACGGCAGACTTGGCTCTGACGGATTCGTCGATTACACCCAAACTTGCAAATTTTTAAGCATGAATCAGATTTCGCCCGTTTTTGACATGGAAGCAAGAAGCCCTTATGCCACCAAAGCTAGCGAATGGATCTCGTTTGAAAACGAGCAAAGTCTCTCGTTCAAAGCCGAATACGTCCGCGATCAGCAATTAGGGGGCGCCATGATTTATTCTTTGAACACAGACGATCACATGGGGGCTTGCAAAATCGATCCAAATATACACAATGAACCGTTCCCTTTAACCAAAAAAGTACGTGAAATTCTCGATAGGAATTATTCCCTCTTTTAATCGGTGACCCGACGTTGTTATTTCATCAAACCGAATGGCTGTTACGTGCAGTGATAAGTAATAAAGTATTATAATATTTTTTCTAAAAAATAAAGTTTGAAAACTAGGAATTTTTATCTGGTGTCAAGTTGGATGTTGGCAGCTCGAATCTGTCAAATGTCGAAATTATTATTGCAAAAAAAAATATACCCAAAATTGATCGTATAAACAGTTTTGGTGAGTTTTTATTGAAACAGAGGATAATTAGGATATTACTAAAAAAAAAATTTTAGGTTATGCAATCGAAAAATGGCTCAAAATCTGCGCCGAGAAGTTCTCCAGGCCTTTAAATCCCTTCACAGAGCTAGGAGGCAGGTTTTTGAAGGTGACAACCGCGCTTTACAATTAGCCCGAACAAAAATCAACGAAGAGTACAAAAAATGCAAAGACGTAACTGACACACAAGCCATTAAGGAACTGATAACTCAGTCAAAAGCTGTAGAGCAAGAATTGATAACGACAGTAATCCAAGCGCAAGAAGTACAACCTGGAAAATACGAAGTCCGTCTGAGAGATAATGTTGTAAAATTAGATAATACCCCCTTTTTAGATAAATAAACTTTGCAAAAATAACACACGGTCTTTATTGCCATTCAATCAGGCTGTGGGTCGTTGAAGTGTTGCCAACGATTTTTTTTTACTCCCATCTGGTGTATTTTTAGTAACTTTTCTGTCAGATCAGTCCGCATCGCTCTTTGTGTATATTTATACAAATTACTTGTGTTTTAAGTATCATTTATTTGTGTTTAATTCGGGTAAGTAATAAATTATTAATTCCACCGACCGAATTCGTTCAATTTTGGTTATTTCCAACCTCGCAGTTGCGTCGAACTTTTGCCCTCTTGACCCGTCACCATTCGGGGGCACCACCTGAACAAAACCGAGCCTTATAATGCCGACGGTTTGGGGGACATGTTGACAACATCGCATAAACCATCATGAATAAGGCGCTTTGTTTATTCCTTCTGGTAACATCGATACTCGGTGAGTTTATACAAAAAATTTATTTTAAAGATCAGATACATCCGTTCCCCCAGCACGCGCACCAAGGCACTTTGCCGTTGAGCGGTATGTTGGAAATGTTCGACATCTTCCTCGTTTTCACCGTGTCACAACTGCTCAAACTGTTTGTCCTTTCCCTCTCCGAGTGCAAACCGTAATCGTCATAAAACACTCCGTACCTGTGATCCATGGCGTTGGACCTGTCAGTACAGACGGAAAAGGAGCGCTCCCTGTGCAGACGATCCATGCTGGTGATGGTGCCCCTCCGACTCTTCATCCTCTCGCTCTTCCGGTGCTTCTTGTGCTTTTTCTCGTCCTTGACGTGGACGTGCTTGCGATCGGGGCTCACCGAGGTGCTCTTGCGCTGCTTCTTTTCGTCGATCTTCTTCCGATCCGATCCCGTCTTGCTGTCGGAACTCGTCGGGGTCTTGGGTTCGGCATCCGTGGTCGACTTCCTCGACTCCAAGCTCGGAGTTTTCTGATGTTTGTCGCTACTCCCGAATTTGATGTCGAAAATCGAATGTTTCTTGTCGGTGGGGCTTTTCAAACTTTTATTCTTCCCCTTGAAATGTATGGAAACCTTGCGTCTGATGCTGAGTTTGGGAATCTTCTTTTCCTCTTCCGGCGGCTTGGGTGTTTCCAATTTCGTCGTCTGAAACTTCAAATTCTCTTCGTTTTCGCTGGAAATCAACTCCGAAGAGGTTAAATCCAACAGGTTGGTCTTGGAACCTCCAAGCGTTGGAGTTTTATCGAAATTCTCCGGGTTGTAGCGCGCGTTGAAAAAATCCGAATTGTTATCGACTGGACCGAAATAAAAGGGGTTGTGTTCGACATTCGGCGACGTCACCGGGGGTGAAGTAAGAGGTTCGTTCTGATTCGGTAACTTTTCGGCCGATTTCGAATGCAAACTGTCAAAACTGTTGTGGATATTCCTGTATTTATCAAAACCCAAAAGCGGCATCGGATTCGGCATCAGCACCACGTTCAACTCGCTCTTGAACGGCTTGGCTTGCTGTTGCTGACCTTGATCGTTGGTGATCTTCAGAATGTCTTGAGAGATGGTTTCGATGTCATTAAGTAACTCCTCGAGATTGCCTCCGTTGCTGAAAGTGCTCCTACTGGAAGCGCCGTTGTTGAAAGCGTGATTATCAGTTTTCACTATCAAATCGGTCTCCGTTTTGGCCATGGCGGGAACTTCTTCAGGTTTCGGCACCAGCACCATGTTCTGATAGAAACTGGTCGCGTTGGTGCTCACCAGTTTTTCGCTGGTGTAAAACTGCTCGCAACTCTTGCTCGGTTTGATCGGGGAAAAAAAATTTTTCGGCGGGGGAGTCACGGGTAAAGTGCTCGCCTTCTCGTAGGGAGGATAGCTCTGGTCGGGTTTTATGACGTTGTCGCAGTTCCACTGATCGTTGGCGATGGAATTGCGGGTGATCGAGGTTTTGTCGGAGTTTTCGGTGCTGTTCTCTTCGGGTACCACCGACAGGTGGTCGAATTCGGCGTGGAGGTTCTTCATGTTGGTCTTCTGCACGTTCTGTAGGTTCTGCGAAGTTTCTACCTCTTCGGATTCTTCAGTGCAGGAACTGCAACTCTCCTGAGGGGATTTTAGCGATTTTGCAAGAGACGCGAGGCTTTTACTCACCGAATCGCTGCTGCTGCTGCTGCAGGTGGTCGAAGAGGAGGAGAAGTCGTATTCGCGCTCCTTCAAGAGTTTGTCGAGCTTTTCGTATTCGTCGCGCAAGCACCATATCTCTTTCTTTAACATCTCGTTCTCTCTCTTCAACTTCTTGATGTCGTATTGACCTTGAATGACAATCATTTGAAATTTGTGTTGTGGATGAGGTTGGGAGTTTTTGTAGATTTTACTGAGTTTTATCGACATATCGATAATATTGATGTCGATATTTTTTCTCAGATCAGATCGATTTTCGATATTAACAATGTTATTTATCGTTTTCATTATGTCATTAATCAAGTCACCATTGCTACTTATATCGTTATTGTCTATATTTTTGTCAGAATTTCTTTTGACAGTTTGGTGTGGAATTATATAGCATAATTATCAATATTTCACTTAGACACTCGTGAGACTTGCGAGTATGTGAGGTTTTGAGAGGAATTGTAATTTTCTCAATTATTTCAGTTATTTTTAAAGATATTTCAAAAACTCGAAAACCATTAGAATATCGAAACTTGTTAGGAATACGGTTTATTTGAGAGTTTTTTTTTTTTTTTAACTAACAAGTGGAACAAAACAAATTTTTATCGATTCGTACACACTAAAGTGATTTTGCTAAACTACCATATCAATACATGACAATACCGAAAAATCGATAATCGATACATCGAGAATATCGATATTCGATATACAATCTTCAGTAAGTTGGGAGCGCTACCTCTCTCGATTTCCGCATTGATGTTGATCGTCCTCAGTCGGAGTTCTTCGTTTTCGTAGATCATCCCTCTGGAAGATTTCCTGTCTAACCTGCATAAACAAAACAAAATGATGTCTTGGCCTTTCCAGAGCCTGTTCGACTCAGTTATCAAAGCTGATTTCGGTTAGTGTCGATTAGAGAGGAGGAGAAAAAGAGGGGTGAAATCAAAGACAAGCCAGATGCAAACCTAATACTGACCTGGAAATTCTGGCATCCCTGGAAAAATGAACAAATTAAGATAATGTGATTAGGATGGTGGCGTTTGGCATTGGGCGCTGTGTGTGTGTGTTTTCGTGTCGACATCGTCATCACTTACCTTCTGTTGGGTTTGACATTGTTATCTCTCCTTCTTGTTCTGAGCATGTTCCCCGATTTCGACATAATTTCGGTTCTGTTAATCGTTCAAAAACACTCAACGCCGGCCGCAATCAACGCCATCGTTCAAACAAACACTCCCACAATCAAAACATGTCCGAGGGGTTTATTTTATGTCACTGTTTTTTCCGGCCGACGCTTGTCCTTCTTCCGTTAGAACCCGAGGTATTTTCGAGGCGAAATCCTTGTTTACACTCGTATAACCGATTGTTTGTTTACGTACTGGATGAATATTAACACGTGTTGAAATATTACTTACATGAAAGAAAACGTAAATTTCAATTATTTCCATAAATATTTATTTGAAAAGATTGTTTTAAGTGGATCGAAATCGATCAAGCCGCCACCTTCAAAAATGGAAATTCGATCGCTTTACCGCAACAGAAAATGCCCGAACTGGTTCCTTTTCGCCGCCTCGGAGGAAGTTGTACGTCACTTTTGGCGTCGCGTATATGTGTATTTTTTTAAATATTATTAATTATTGTTTATTGTATACTTGTCGATTTTTCAGCAGCACCAAGGTCGAAAAAATTGTAGCGCTCTTTACGACGCGTTGCTTTCTTCGAACGCTCTCATTTTTCGAATTATTATTTTTTTATGCCTTACGTTCTATTTTCTGAAATGACGTCCTTGCGTCACGTGATCCATAATTTAAGAGCCCGTCGAGTTTCTTCCAAAACGGGTCAAAACCAACTTTCAACGTCCGCCGGTGGTTCTCAACCCCGCGATCGCATTCCGACGTGTCAACGAAAACACCGAGTTCGTCACGGCCTCCTGGTGTTGCAAAAACGCAAACCGTTTCGACCCCGTTAACATGACTAACTGTGTGCACAATAATCGGTCGAGATCTCGCTTCGAGGAGAGACGCACGTCCGAACCTGGTTTCTTCGTCGCACTCGCCGCAAGGCGTCGCGACGCCTCGCCGATAACGACAACTGTTTATAATCCGACGAGATCTAAAATTATCGGCGACTTATTTCGAGAACGTGGGCGTGTGCCACGTTCTTTTTTCTGCGCCAAAATTCGTAACGTTGGTGGTTGCAGTGTTCGGAAGCGGCGACGATTACGACGAAGATTACGATGAGGAAGAAGCGTCGCCGGTGAACTCGACGGCCAACTCGACGTTGATTTTCACCAGGCAGCTGGAGAATGTGACGGCGAACGCCGGCGACAAGGTCGTGAAGCTGGTGTGCGAAGTGCAGAACCTGGACCCGAACAACGATTCCAAAGTCACGTTCGCATGGAGAAAGAACTTGGCGTCCGTCGACAAGTCCAAGCGGATCAGCGTCAAGACCTTCAAAGTAAGTTCTCGCAAAATTGTCGCTTTATCAGTCGGAGTTCACACTCAAAAAATTTCGTTTTGTGTACTTTTTTAATAGAACCGCGAAAGGTGTCAATTTGCCGTGTGAAACCTACCGCTTACTATCGCTTTCGTACCAATTACCTTCGATGAGAAAATTGCAGATTTTTAAGAAATTGCAACAGTTGGATGCCAACTCAAACGGACTTTCCATTGAGCTTTTTTTTAATATTTGTCCATCATCACGGATATTGCTATCAAGTGATGATATAGTTTTAATTAACAAAAATTATTGGGTTATTGTGAATTTAGAGAATTAAAAGTATCCGCTTTAAAGCACCGATCCAGCCTAGTCATACTTTCTTTTACTCAGAAACCTCAAAAAGGATCTCATAGGAGAGTGTTGAAGGGACACATATAGAAATATAAACGGTTGTTAATATTCCAGGTGCATAGGTAAATAACATAAAAATGCGTCCCCGCACACAAAATCAAATTTTTGAAATGCTTTTTGTCCAAACCCCGACTAAAAATCCCGTAGCCGCAGGGCAAAGAGCACAAGCACCGCTCCACCCTCCGCATCGCCAACGTAGAGTTCTTCGACAAGGGCTTCTACGATTGTTCGGCTTCGAACGGCGTCGACAAGATCCGATCGCAGAGCCTGCTGGACGTGGTGGCTGACACCGGTCGCAGCAGCAGCACCCTCTCTTTCAACCCCATCAACTACGACGGGGAAATCACGACGATCGCTCCGAATCTGGCGGCTTCGGCGAGTTTCGACCCCCACTTGGCCGATCTGACGCCCAAGGGGAGGCTACTGGAGACCACGCGCCTCGTCTACAACGCCAGCCAGCCCTTCTGCCAGGTCTATCGCGGCGAAACCTGCAAAGCCTACATGGAAAACAAGTACGTCTTCGTCCAACCGCCCTACACTCAAAGCGACATCGAAAAGATACTGAGCAACGCTTTCTTGGTCATCTCTCAGTCCAAGTAAGTCGAAATGTTTTGGTATCTTACGAGGTGAATTTTTGAAAAATGTTTTTTTTAAAACCATTTTGAATAAATTTTAATGTATTAAGTAACTAAAATAAAGAATTCAATTTTGTTGATAAAATAATAGTTGCAAAGTGAAATTTAATCATTATCAACTGTGAAAGAAAATGCTCAATGATCAGTTAATGATATTATAAAGAGAAAAAAGCAAAAGGAGTCCTGCGTTCTTTAATACTTTTGCGCTTCCATTTTGAGGACACAGTGGATTTTTTTATCATTAAAAAAATTCCATAGTATATTTCTGCACTCGAATCGATTTCAGCGCAGTTTGCCCCTCCATTAAAGGGGGGAATTTTCCCCATGAAACGGACAATTTGTACCTTTACATTTAAAACTGATTCAGTTCTAAAGTTAACTATCAAGTTGATTCGCTCCTAACCTAAACCACTCATGGTGGAAATGGTTAAAGTTCAGCTTAAGGGAGTACTTGGCAGGTGGCTCCCTACGACGGATAAAATTTGCAACAAACTCCCAAATTACCGTTTTTACGTTTTCGCGCCCCGTTCCAGCGATATTTCGTCCAGCTGCAACAAATTCGCCCGTCCGAGTCTTTGCTACTCGGTGTTCCCTCTGTGCGTCGACGCGCGCCAGATCAACACGTATCAAACGACCAGAATCAGTAAATATAAAGAACACAACTTCAAGGACATCAGGAATAAGCTGGGTGCGTCCTTGAGGAGGATATGTAAAGAAGACTGCCTTCTGTTAGAGACTGAATTATGCAGTAAGGAGTACGCCATAGCCAAGAGACATCCCGTCATCGGCCAGACTCTGGAACTAGAAGAGTGCCAACTTCTTCCCAACGAAACGGAACAGAGCTCGAAGAATTGCCTCAGCCTGGGAGTGGATCATGAAAGCGTCAATAAAGGTAAGGTAAAAACATCACAATAGGACATCGAATCAAGTTTTTTTGTACCTTTTTTCTTAATTGAGATAAGATTTTGTCGCCTTTATCGTTCCTCCATTTCCTCTAAACATAACTAAACCAATCAAAACAATGATTTCAGATGATACTTGCTATTGGGACGCCGGGGAGCTATACAGGGGAGTCCAAAACACGAGCGAATTGGGTAATCAATGTCTGAGATGGGCCCATTTGTTCCACATTCATTTATCTGAACACCCAGAACTGACAGGTCACAATTACTGCAGAAATCCAGGTGGGATTGAGCAGCAACCCTTCTGTTATGTCGATGGTGACCCAATCAGGCTCGAAATTTGCAACATCACCAAATGTAGTAAGTTTCAATAACCTCCAAGTCGGATTTTGTACCAAAATAAACAATTTTTCAAGCGTACGTCGTTTGGTTATATGTAATAGGATCTTTCGTGGCGATTTCCGTCGCTTTTATGGCCCTTGTCGGGGTATTTTGCTGCCGGAAAAAAAGCAAAACCAGAAATTTACAAAACGTGAGTTTCACCACAGCAATAAAGCATTTTTTTACTGAAAAATTTTCAGATGAACATACCTACTGCTGATAAAAACATTTATGGGAATCCCGGACCAAATTCACCCATGGAACTGAACAATCTGCTGCCTCCCAATATTCCACCCCAAAGAAACCATCACACCTCCAAAAACGGCTACCAAAACGTCCTTCAATACACATACAAAGAAGTGGCTTTTGTGGAAGAATTAGGTGAAGGAGCTTTTGGGAAGGTTTACAAAGGCGAACTGAAAACCAAAACTGGGAAAATCTTCGTCGCCGTCAAGTCTCTCAAAGAGAATGCGAGTGCCAAAACCCAGGCCGACTTCCAGCGCGAGATCGAGCTCATTTCTGAGCTGAAGCACCCGAATATTATCTGTCTGATGGGCGTGGTGGTCAAACAAGAGCCCATGTGCATGCTGTTCGAGTTTATGTCAGAAGTAATAACGATTTTGACAATTTTCGTGGTGTGTTAATAAAAAATTCGTTTTAGGGCGATTTGCACGAGTTTTTAATAGCTAATTCTCCAAGCGAAGGCAAGAGTTTGACCCAAAATCAGTTTTTACACATCGCCATACAAATAGCGCAAGGAATGGAATATTTATCCGATAATCACTATGTCCACAGAGATCTGGCAGCTAGAAATTGTTTGGTGTCGAAAGATTTGGTTGTTAAAATCAGCGATTTCGGCCTCAGTAGAGACATGTACAGTTGTGATTACTATAGGTAAGTAAAAATAGCAAACCTACCTTGATTCTCCAGAACCGCCTTGAGAACTGCATATTTGTGAAGAACGACATCAAAGCACTACACATATACCACAATTTACAAATTAAACCAATTTAAAGTGAAATTATTTACTGTAGAATCGAGAAACGCGAGCCACTTAAGAAAACTGAAATGTCAATCGATTCGCGCTTGTTTTTTAGTAGTGCCAATTTTATTGACTATTAATTAAAAGTTACTAGATTAGATTTTTCACAATTAAAAAAAAAATCGTTGATTCAAGTAAATTAATCAAAAACGAGATTTTTGTCGATTGTAGGCACCATTTTAAACGAATTCCACAAAATATTTGTTTAAAACCATGAAAAACTAGTTTTCGCGAATTTTACCACTTGCGGTTTTGAACGGTCCAGAACGCGTCATTTTTAAGAACTGAAAATGTCAGTGCTGCCAATCGTATATATCCAAACTATTGTTTTTTCAACAATTTTAAATAAAATGAACAAATTAAGCGCCGATTATCAACGAAATTAATAAAAACCACTACATTTTGTCGCATTATATTGAAAATTTGTGAGTCAGTCATTTTACATTTCGAACAGGGTCGGCTCGGCCCATGGTGTCTTGACCAGATCCTGATTGATTTGATTTATTTCAGGGTCCAGTCGAAATCTCTACTTCCAGTACGATGGATGCCCCCTGAATCGATATTATACGGCAAATTCACAACAGAGAGCGACGTTTGGTCTTATGGAGTGGTTTTATGGGAGATTTACAGTTACGGTTTGCAGCCCTATTACGGTTACAACAATCAAGAGGTGATCAACATGATCCGATCGAGGAAACTGCTGCCTTGTCCCGACGCCTGTCCAAGTTACTGTTACGCGTTGATGGTGGAATGCTGGGCGGAATTGTCCATCCGCAGGCCGAGTTTTGCCGAGATCAGCCATCGCCTGCGCGTCTGGAAGCAGAACGGCAACTCAAACGGTGCCTATTTCAAAACGCCCGAAAACCACGGGAGTTCCCAGCACAAATTCGGTCACGGGTCCAAGTCCAGCCACGCTTCCGATTCACCAACGGTGTGTCCAGAAGCGGAAGCGGCGGCCACGTGGGAGAGGAAGAGGTTGAACGAGAGCCAGAGCAGTCTGACGTCGAGATCGTCCAGTTTAGGGAACAAGACGCAGAGCACTAGTTTGAGCAACGAGCATTCGAGGAACCGGAGGAGTCGTAAAAGAGACGAAGATTCGTTGGATAGGGTGAACCCCAAGAACACGATGGTCAGCTCCAACGGAGACAATTTCGAAATTAAGATTACGCATTGAGTTGTTCATATCAGAGATTTATAGACAGATGTTGAAGATGTCATGTTATAGTGTTTTTATTATTATTATTTTTTTTTAAGTAACAAGAAATTTATGACAGTGTTTGGGGTTTTTAAATTGAAGAAGATCGCAACCGATTCAGGTTTAATTTTTAGGTTCAATGATTGTTTATGGCAAAGTGTGGGGGGGTTTTAAGTTGAAGGTAACCAATTCAAGTTTGATTTTTAGGTACAATGATCTTGCCCGCATTACATTTCATTCGCTCAAATTTACATATCGACATAATAGATTGTTCCTATTTATTCCAAAAACGCATTTCGGAACTATTTACTTTTTTTTTAATTTTAGGGGATTTTATCAAAAAGTCCAAGCCACAATAAGGATTTTGTATATAAATTTAAGTCAGTTTATGCCAAATTTTTATATTGTCATTATTTATTCGTATTTTTTACAATTTCGTTTTTTTATATTTATATCCATTTTATTTCGTCATATTGTGTGATGTTCATTAAATTGTAATGTTGTTCATGTGTATGTCTGTGTGTGTTTATAAAATATATATGGAAACTTTTTTAAATAAATCGTTTAATTAATAACATATTAATAACAATTTTAGTATTTACAAAACTACAACAATTAGATGGCATTAATTAATTTAGTAGAGGGCTTCTGGCGGCATTTTTTTCTCTAACCCAGTCTGTTCTTCAGATGAATTTTCTTCTTTTCGTCCATTTTCATGACATAAAATTCTTTGTCAACATCAATAAATCTGGCGAGTCTTTGACCGTCATACTCGTCTTCAGCACCAGGTGGATGCATCCGCATCTATGAAAACCAAAACGTCAATTCTCGATGACGTCACAATAGCCGTTCACCACCCAAAAAAAGCAAGCAGCGCCCTCTTTCGTTATTGTTTGTGTTTAGTTACATACCCATCTTCATTTCCACGTCGTCCTTTTCACATTATTAATAATTACAAAAACTGGGGGAAAACCCTAATGTTACCCTAATACCAACCAAAACTACAACTTACTAAAATAAATAAATACTAAATCGTTGGAACTTATAAAACAGGGGGGAGTTAATTAAGTAGTAAAGCAATGTGTTGGGGTGGGGGGGTTAATTAATTAAAGCTGTGTGTTATTAAGATTATGATAGCTTGTTCGTTATTCTTCAGCTGAAGCCTTTTTGAGCCGTTTCTGAAAAAAATCGTTTTTTAATACATTTTTTTGTTATTAAAAAAAAAAAAACAAAATTCAAGCCCAAATCCGGCTTAAGTCGCTTGATAATTACCATGATCCTGTATTTTTCTTTACACGCGTAGCTGGATTCGTCCACGTCCTGGTAACAGTCGCTTTTGTAGTCGTCTGGAAGGGGCTCCCCTTCGAATTCGCACAGTTTTTTAAGTGACCTGGCTCTATAATAACGTGGTTAAAAACGGTACAAAAAAATTCGAAAGTGGTTACTTGACAATCATTTTGTCGAAACTGGTGGGCTTGTGGATGGGGCAATAAAAGACATCTGGGGTGTTTTTATCGAAAACGATGCTCTTCCTCATCATGTCCTTGGCAGCAGCCGCCCCCAAAAAAACCACCAGAGTCAGGATGACCGTTAGTGACGTCTGCATTTTCAGCTAAATCACCAAATAAAGTGATGATCAAAGAACAGGAAGTGATGACAATACTTTCACTTTGTTCTTTCAATATTCGCGCTAACATACTATAAAAAACAAATGAAAATTGACGGGTACTTACTTGATATTATTACTGTTAACGACTAGATTATTCGAGAGTGGTTACTGTAAATACGACCCCCCAATTATTCGGATTAGTCACTGGACAACAAAGACACGCTCAATGCTTCGGACTGGATGAAGAAATCACGTTGGCCGCGAAAAGGTGAAAGAACAACACAAGAACATTGCCTCCGACTCATAAACCAGTCATAAATACCAAACCCGATCGATTCATTATAAAGCTACAAAAGCGAAACTAGCATGTCTCCCCTTTTATTAATCATTCGTTATTTATGCCGAAATTTTCAAAAAAACTCATAAAACCGCAAGAATCCGAATTTTTATGAGTTTCCAATTATGACTCGTGGGATGTGTCCGCTAGGTGAACCGCAACAAAAGCCACAGGTGGGTATGTAGCGGGCCTTGTAAATAATCAAACATATTGCCGTTTAGCCACGCTAAATAAACGCATGGGCGACTTGTTGCCTTGTAATAATTTTTCATTCGGTTAGATCATAAACATTCAAAATTAATCAACAGAAGGTCGTCGCAATTATACAACTTTTACGCTTTGTTTGTCGTTTCGTTACGATTCATTTTTTCCATAAAAATTGGTGAGTTTTTTCATTGTTTTCATTCATAACTACTCAACCGTTCAAATCAAAGACATCGTGGTCGATTTTGTTTTATGAAAGTGTCAACTTACTCAATCGATAAATAAGTATAGAACAATCGACCACAAGCAGCTATAATTAAATTAAATTTAAAAAACGTTGTTTTACTCAACGATTTAATTGTTCATTTATCGATGGCGTGACTTCGTCTTTTGATTTATGATTACACAAAAAAAAAAATTGAAGAAGGCGCATGTGCAAGCTCTCTGTCAACTGTCAAGGGTGACAATTGTGGTTGTTACATTCCAAAGTGAAATTATGAAAAATTATATTTAGAAAACATTCTATTTTCATTCGCCATGGACGAGGAGAAGCAGAATTTGGAGCAAGAGTTGGATAATTTAAGCCACGAGGATCTGTGCGAAATAACACAGAGCAGCTTGAGGAGGTTAATAGCGGCCGATCCTCTCCTCCAGGACCTTCCAGGGGATGTAACCACAGAAGAGGTGCTGTCGCAGATCGCCGTTGCGCAGGGGAAGTCCATAACGGTGGTCGTATTGAGGCATTTTGAGACTCCGCTCAGCGTGGTGGTAAGTGAGGTTATGTTACGAAAATTGGTATTTTGCCGGTTATTATGGAAATGTTTTCGTTAATTAGTTGTTTTGTTGAATTATTTAATAGTAATTGTTGTGTACATAATGCGTTTATCAAGTTGTTCAGTTCAAACTGATTATATTAAGTAGTCAAGGCAGATGATTATCCATCAAGTTTCGGTATATATGAACATGAAGTGTAGCTGTGATTTCAGTAATGATAAAACTGTTTGTCGAGATGGTAACGAACGAACCTTGAAGAAAATTGTTATTAAATTATTGTTATTATCGTCATCTCGTTGGTGAGTTTCGAAAGTTTATTATTCATTACGCAACCAGTTTGATGCACTCTGTTTAAATATAAATGGAATTGTTAATGTGATTTTAATTACTGTGGCATTCTTTTGTTTATGAAGTAACATAGTCCGTGAGCTCAGTGATTACTGTTTGCTCTAATAAATTTAAAAATTGTTCATTTCCAAGTACATTCAGAAAAATGAAAGAATTAATTTTTGAACTGTATTTAATGTTCGAGTGTTTGTTGATTATACAACAGATAACTTCTGAACCGATAAGAAATTTGGAGTACTCGAGTACCTATTAATCATTAAAAAATTTACTTAATTTGACTATATTATATGATTATAAAATGAATGAAAACTGGTTCACTAAAATAAATAAATAAATAAAATAACTCTACAAGAATAAAGCTGTTCAGTGTTGGAAATTTGATATCTTTTGTTATTACGAATTTATCAATTCATAGAAATATATAAAAGCCGAATTTCAAAATTTTCGACGTTATAAGCCTGCCACACTGCACCAACGTACCAATGTAAAATGTACTGTCAATATTGTTTGTCAACATTATTATCGAATGTCAATATCGAATGTCAATATCAATTGATATATCGACAAAATCAATTATTTATATTGTTAATGCTGCCAACATATCGATGTATCGATAATATTGAGATTTCTAAATTACGTTAAGACCATTTTGTGTTTTAAAACGAAGAAAAAGAAAAGCCGTCTTCCGCCAGTGAATTTGCCTCACTTTTGATGCCATATGCGTACTTTAAGAAGTATTTCGAAAAATGGCAAAATTTTGAATTAAAAAAAAAAATGAAAATGGAAAACTGCTTACTGTCACCGAATTTATCCTCACTCGGTTTCATACTAGGTCGTTCTACAAGAATTGTTACGAAAAATATTAAATTTATATTACGAGGCTGTATCAGTTACCATTTGATGAAATGATGATGAGGCATGCGCTGTCAAACTACAGTCAAGCCAACTGACCCGAGCTTGACAAAACAGACGTCCAATTTAGTGGTCATAAAATCCCTATTACCACAACTAATGAACATTGCAATCTCAAATTTTGGAAGTTTTTGATGTAAAAACGATGTGTGTTGAACAAAGCCAATTTTTGCAAATCTGTCAAGTGTGGATTATCATGCGAACTTCGCTTTTGCTATTCAACTGACACATCGATAAAACTTCAAGCAAACGAGATAGTTTTATTTGTGAGAAAAACTAAGCGAAGCGAAAATAGAAAACGTTGTATGCGCTGCCAGTGTTTGTTCATTCATTTTTCTGGATAAAACAAACAAAGGTACGTGGCTGTTTCGACACAGTTTCTGTAAGAGGTGGCCTTTGCCATTGCATCATCCGTTGCTGGAAAAACGATGAGCCGAAACAACACGTCCGTAGATAAGCTAAATATTGTATTCATTTGATGTCGCCTGTTTATCATGAATTTTATATTAACGGTGAGTCATCAAAAAAAATTGTTTGTGCACCATTTAAACGAACCTCGTTAGCGCCGATTAGTGTCGAACGAAATATACATCATTTTAAACGGCTTCGTGAGGAATTTCCCGGTAATCGATCCAGATTGATATCAATTGCGCCAATAACGACTCCGATCGACTTGCAGATACCCCAGCAGGGCACGACCGTGCGCGACTTGAAGCGAGCGATCCAGCGCAACTTCACCCTGCGCCAGCAGCGCCTCCGCAGCAAGACGAAGATATCGTGGCGGTACGTCTGGCGCACCTACGACCTCCTCCACTGGGGCGAGCCGATGAGCAAGGACGGCGAACTGGTGAGCGCTTACGGAGTGGTCAACAGGTCGGAGATCCGCTTCGGGAAGAAGCTGCGGGGCAAGGCGGAGACATGTTAACGTGGGGATGGTGTCGGTCGACAGACTCTTTTTCGGACAGCTGTTGGTGTTGTTGGTGCACGGAAAGTATCCGTGGCTGGAGCAGGTCGTCAGACAGGAGAAACTGACCTCGGGCTGCGACCGCTTCGGTGTCGGCGGCTCCCAGAAGGTGGAGAGTGCCCAGTTGGACCACGTGCTCGTCGACCATAAGCACAAGCTCCTCTACTGCTACGTGCCAAAGGTGAGACGATGTTAGTAGTATGGGTGACACCGTTTCCCTACTCTTCCTATCTGCTTTTTAATTACCACTAATGACCCCCAGTGAGTGACTCACTATGCGATGACAGGACATCGTATAGTTGTTCTTCCAAATTTTAGAGGACTCTTCGGAGAGTCGTAATCGAGAAGATGCGAAAAAACAAAAAAAAATGTTTGTTGATTTTTCAATTTTGAATCTAATTACTATATGCATTATCTATGACTTTCACGCAGTTGGAGAAGTTTCTTTTGTTCAGAACGTCTGTCGACAGGTGGCGTGTACGAACTGGAAGCGCGTCTTGATGGTGCTGACAGGAACTGCGACGAGTTCCAATTTGGTCGACATCCCCGGGTCCATGGCGCATGCGGATAACTCCACAGTTCGGCTGTCGCAACTCGACGATGATGATGCGAGATACTGTCTGGAACGGTACACCATCTTCATCATGGTGCGGCATCCCTTCGAGCGGCTGCTTTCAGCCTATCGCAACAAATTCGAAAATACGTACACCCAATATTTTCAAGTAAGTCGAATTGTTCGAATTTCGTAAAAATTTATCGAAACTCTGTTTTAAATTTTATACAACGAACTGTTTGCAGCTCAGGTACGGTAGAAACATCATCAGGAAATACCGCCCCAACGCCACCGTCGCCGAGCTGAAAAGCGGGGTGAACGTGTCGTTTCGCGAGTTCGTCTGGTACATCCTCGACGGTGGCGCCATGGCGAACGAACACTGGGAGCCCGTATACAACCTGTGTCACCCTTGCTCTCTAAATTATAGTTTCATAGGAAGGTACGAAACCCTAGTCGAAGACGCGCGAGCCTTGCTAGACATGGTTGGAGCGCCCTCTCTCAACTTTCCATTCACTAGACCGTCCAATACGTCGAATAAGTTAAAAACCTACTTCCAACAGTTGTCGATGACCGACATACAGAAACTATACAACATGTACGAATTCGATTTTAAATTGTTCGGTTATACTCTAGAGGACTTATTAGGATTTGATTTACCCTAATTTATTTCCAATTTTTGTACAAATAAAAATGTAGACAAATAAAACAATCAAAAAATATAGTCACGCAACAATGATCACAATAAATGCCACGATTACTACTTCAGAGACATCCTACATCATAAAAACGACGACTTTTTTGTTTTTATGTGATCACAGTCGGCTCGTCGCGGCCTGTGAATTGTTTTAATTGAGATATCTCCAAACCGACGGCGATTAGAGGTTTCAACATAACCTGAAAAATGACAGGTGGTTATCTATACAACATACTCTATGACCACTACTAACCTGTGCTTCGGACGTGACGTTATCCTTCTCGTAACTGTCGAAATAAGCACGAATAGTCGCTCCGCTGCTTCCAGTTCCTGACAATCTATAAATAATCCGGGAACCGTCATCGAACAAAATTCGAATCCCCTGATTTTTGGTGACGCTCTTATCGATCGGATCGACGTAAGAGAAGTTGTCTGCGACCTTCACTTTGTATGTCTTTCCACCGGCGCTGTACGTTTTGCCCACGATGTCCGGCTGAGCGATAATTTGCTCGAGATGTGACATCATATCGTTGGCGTCGTTGCTGTCGCACTCTTCGTAGTCGTATCTGCGATAAAAATCTGTAGTCTATGAGACGTCAGAGGTGGGAGGGTACCTGGTGAAATAGTTTCTGCCGTAAGTCTTCCAATGTTCGGTGAGGATGTCCTCTACGCTCATATTCTTGTGGGAAATGATGGACAGCCACGCCAGCACCGCCCAAATTCCGTCTTTCTCTCTGATGTGGTCGGAGCCGGTCCTGCAGAAAAATGATGGGGTTAAAAATGGGAAAACTGAATCAAATTGCACCGTTAAAGAAGTGAAGTCGGTCTATTTGACATTTTTTATACTTTGCGTGTGATTTTGTTAAATTAATATCGTGTCAAACAGCTCTGGATGAAATTTTTGCTTTCAAGTAAATGTTCAAAATCTTATTTCTTCAAGAAATAAGTATTAATTAAAAAAAAGACAATTCTAAGAATTAACTTAGTGACCTTGAATCGTAATAATAAGTGCTGACGGCAAGAAAGCACTAATTCTATTTTCATATATTTCAGATAATTATTATAAAACGCAATAAAAAGACTTAATCGTTATCTTTCATGTTATGACGTTCTTAACATCCAAACTGGCATAAAAAATGGATTATAATCAATTGAAAGATTATTATTTCATTGTCGCACTTTACAGTATAAATTGTAATTACAACAATAAAAATTCCCCAAATATTTTTAACCACGGTAAAATCTAATTATGTAATCTGTGTTGCTGTTACAATAAATAAAACAATCGTAAAAACTTGCGTCGTTGACACGTGAATATATCAAATTGCTCAATTTTACTCACCCGAAACTCTCTTCGCCGCACAAGGACAGTCTCTCTGCATCCATCAAATTGCCAAAATACTTCCAACCTGTTGGAACTTCAAACATCTCTTTATTTAACTTGGCTGCTACCCTATCCACAGCTGCCGCAGTGGGCATCGATCTGGCAAATCCGTACACTCCCTTTTTTTTAAAATACGGAATGCAGTCCAAATTATTGGCAATAACAGCCAAACTATCGCTCGGGGTGACGAAAAATGCATTTTTTCCTATGATCATGTTACGGTCCTGGAAAATTTCGGTGAAATTTCGGTTGTTTATACCAAATCATTGGCGCTCACCCCGTCACCGTCGAAGGCGGCACCCAAGTCGTACGTGGGATCCCCCTTGACCTTGTCGACGAGATCTTTGGCGTAAGTGAGGTTAGGATCGGGGTGGATTTCCCCGAAATTATCGAGCGGAATGATGCGACGCACATTTGTGTCGGGACTAGCCCCCAACTCTTCCACAAAGATTCTCGTGACGTAAACGCCAGTCACTGAGTAAAAAATTCTATAATTTTGAGACTATTAAATTGAGGTTGTGTTACCCCCATTCATGGAGTCGATTAAAACTTGAAAAGGCGGCCGCTTCTCGTTTCCTCGAATCAGCTCTCTCAGTTTGGGAAAATCGAAGATTTCCTTCATCAAAGCGACATAATCGTCCGAAGAATCAATCACTTCCACCACGAAATTGCGGCCGTCAACTTGGAAGATCTGCGTGCCCGTCTGGTGGAATTCGCAGTCTAAATCTGGTGTGAATTTGTATTCGGTAATTTTTTTGGTCAGTTCATACACGGTATCGGTGAAGCTGTCCGGGGCGGGTCCGCCGTTTTCTATGTTGAATTTGATGCCGAAATCGTTCCTAATACCTCCCGGATTATGAGAGGCGGTCAGCACGATCCCGCCGAGTACCTTATGGGTGCGTATCAGCGACGAGACCGCCGGCGTCGACAGGATGCCCCTTTGACCGATGATCAGCTTGTGCACCTGAAAAATGCGGCTGTCAATCGAACCCTTTCGAGCCTTACGAACTCACCCCGTTAGCAGCAGCGATCCTTATGATTATGTTGATGGCTTGCTTCGAGAAATATCTACCATCGCCGCCCACGATCAACGTGGACCCCTTAAGCTTGTCCCCCAAGGCGTCGAGAATGCACTGCACAAAGTTCTCCGTGTAATTCTTCTCCATGAACACCTTCACCTTCTTCCTGAGACCGCTAGTGCCGGGCTTCTGCCCCTCGAAGGGGGTGGTGGCCACCACGGTGGAAAAGAGACTCATACTGCACCTGAAACACACCCCGACGCCACGATTTTCATTGAAAAAATGCCGAATAAAAATTTCTAGGTTAAGTTAATTACGCTCTATTATCAGCGGGGTAATTAATGCGCACCTATTATTACGTTATTACTCGACGGTTAATCGCAATAAAATCCTTATCCTTCTGTAATCACGCTCGAAATCTTTATGATTTCGTGAGATTTGAACTTTCAATGTCAAAGAGGTCGAGTGAGCTGCGCTTGCGCCGCCATTTTTCCACGCGGGAGATTCGAATCTGACGCGATGGAAGGCGACAGGGCCGTATTAGGATTCGGATTTTTTCAATGCGGTGCGCCTATCGGATCCCGAGCGTTTTCACGCAGGAATAAAGGTCAAGTTGAAAAACAATTGCGATTTATAAACGCCAAGGTCACGTTAGTGCAATATTTACTGAGCAATAAAAACGTAAGAGCGACGTTAATTTGTTTGGATTATTCCCAGATGCTGATCATCGGATTTTTTGCGCAATCGAAACCGTCAATAAAATAAATGAGTGTTTTATAATAATCTCTCAACCAATTTATGTGAATTATATGTTTCTCTTATTAAAAACATTTTTAATGGAAAATTGTTTGTGATTACTTTTCTGTTAATTTTATTACCTGAAGCCTCGACATCTGCAACTAGTTCTCATGTTAATTACAAAACAAGTTTCTATCGAATGTCAAAAATTTGTTGTTACCAGCGTGACAGTTTGTCAAAATTAGACAAAAATAAACTTGACTTTGACTTAGTTTGGATGTTCGAAGGTTGTGAGCGCCCACTAAATTAACGCAACAATGCTCTTCCACAAAATAAAAAATAAAATTTACATTAAAGCAGCCATAAAAGACAAAGGTCGAATGATGTAACGAGTTCAGATTTTACGTCGATATACTCCCTAATTCAGCGACCTTTGTCGATTTTCAGATAAAAACCTTCGCATCCCACACATCTGCACCATATTTGACAGTATGACCTGAATCGGTCAATTTTACATATTTATAACGATAAAAATCTCAAAATTTTTACAAAAAGCTAGTCTCTCGGATATTTACATAACCATCACCATTTTTATTTATAAAAACCAATTCATTTATCTCTTGACAAAATTGTAACAACTTAAAACTCGAGAATGGAGAACCTCAATATAATCTAAACTTAGTTTGTTAAAAAAAAAGTTTCTTTTAATTAGGTTAATGTAAGCAATGCATAAATGAAAATTTTAAATATTTTCTTGTCATCTAACAAAACATTGTCACTCCTAGACCGTAAGAAAAGGTCAAAAATTCTGTTAGCTTAATACATATTACATTGTGTTAGCTTAAATAAGATAATTCAAAGTTTAATGCATTTAAAAAACGAAACAAAGGAAAACGGTGAACTTATGAATTTTAAACTTAACAACAGCGTAATTTAAATCAAGGCTGATAACGTTGCAGCTTAAAACTGAACAACATTAGCTTAATATTGAAATGAGATTTGAGTCCGAAATAAATAAATAAGTCGTCGCACAACAAAAGGATATTTTTCAGTCGGACTGGGTGTGCCTACGTGACTTTGGACGTCGCAAAATTAGCATTCGACCACTGGATGTGGTCGAGTCGACGATAAAACTACGTGTCGTTGCAAAATCGCGACATTTTCAGCTCGAATCCAGCCCTGCAATCCGTAACGTCATCTAAAAATGTTTTTTTCGGTTTCAATCGAAAACCACATGTTGATTCTGCTTTTCACATGTGGCATCAAAATTCCTATCACGTTGTCGAGGCCGTCTCGCTCCCACTCAGGCCGGCTCCGACGGGGCCGTCCTCGTCGGCGGTCGGATTTCTCACGTTACGGACCACGGCGGCGGATTTTCGCCCTTGTCGCGCCTGCCGCTAAAGATGTGCCGTTGGGAACGAATTTTTTTCCCCGATCGGGTTCTGTTGCGCTTCGAACAGAAATTTTTCAGTATGTGTTAATGCAAGTGTTGGTAATGCGTTCCCGGTAAGCGCACTTATCTGCGAAAGTGAAATTTCGAGTATTATTATTATTATTATTATTATTATCGACAAAGGAAGCTCGATTGTGCCAGCGGGAAGCGGCGGTTAACCGACGAGAAGTTTTTTTTGTTGGCGACTTTCGCTATTGAAAAATCATCTCTAGGCTCCTGTTTGGAGAGATAAGCCGACAAGTGTCATGTGCGATAAAACAAGGCAACGCTTCCGGTTCGGGCCTTATCGCCACGGTCATGAAACGAAATTTGAGTCATGTTTCTGCTTGCAACCTGTCGCACGACGTTGCTTCTAATTGCAGCGAGTCGAAATGTTCATGATTCGCAATAAAAACGACCGTTTTTGTTGTGCGAAATATATCTGTTAACCGCAAACTTCTGCGATAAGTCCTTATCGCACAGCCGCACGACTCGAATTATCCCGGCGGGCCGGAAGGACCCCTCCTCGGCTCGTTATAAAAGCAAAAATTCATTTTCGTCGCGCCTGTTCGTCTTCTGTTGTGCTCGCGGCTTTTCGACAACTTGATGCCGCAGGGCTCGTCATGGGGTAGCTAGCGTGCTATGTACGGCCAGCTGCCTTTTGAAGGGCAATATGGCATGAGTTTGACACGACGGGTGATCCACAGGTGAGTTTTTGGCGGACGCGGACCGCAGACTGAACTCGCACGTCGAAGGGTTTTTTCGTGTGGATGTTATGCAGATGCGTAAACATTGACGCAACAGTGTTTAAACAATTCCAGTTCGGAGAAGATGCGGACACGTATGTAATACATTCCAGATTTTTCGATTGCAGCGAAAAATCCAAGATATTGACAGTCGAGGTGTCATTGTTTCAACATTTGTTTAAATGACAAATCCAAATTTACGCGGTTTTTTAGTGTGGTGCATAAAAAGGAGATAAAAATCTTGATGGAAATTTTAAATTGTGTAAAAATCAAAAACGGCGGTTCTCCTTCAACCTATTAAAAATTCCGTTGCTTTCATAATAATTTCATCTTCACGAAAATGGGATGTCCAACGAATAATCGAATTAATTTCTAGAAATTATCCTTTTTTTTTGGATTTTTTGCATAAATTTGATATTTGTTTTATTAATTTTTACAACTCAGAATTTTTAAATACAAGAGATTCTCATAGATTTCCAGCGCTTTTAACAATTTTTTAAAAATTCTCCAAATTGCATTTTTGGAAATGCAGTGTATTTATTTGCATAAACAAGTTCGTCACAAAACAAATTAGTCATTTAAATTTTTTAGCAACTGAATAAGGCATCTGATACAATTCCTTATTATTGCTATCGATTTGAAAATATTTTCTCAAACGAATTCTTTATTAAATTTTATTGTATACTCTTTTCGTTTTTTGACAACAAAATCATATTCTGTATTTTCTTAGCTTGCAACGTTTCCTTTGTAATTTTCCAAATTCTTTATAATTTGTCACGTATTAGAATTTTCCGTTGATCATGTTCATATTTTATACAAAATTTCAACTTTAAATTGTCAAATTTTCGTTAAATAATAATAAAATCTTACCTCAATTTCCTTCAGATCATTTCCGTTCTGTTAATTTCTTTGTTAATTCATATTCCCTTTTTCATAAACTATGGTGAGAAGTTTTATTTGTATAGTAATAGCAATCAAATTTCCATAAATGATCTCAATTATCATTATACTTCCTTCTAAAATCTCGTGAGATTTTTTAAATCAATTTTTTATAAAATTTATTAAAATAAAAATTACATCTGCCCTTATTTTGCAGATTTTCCTAATTCCAATAAATTTCGAATTTTCTATCGGCTCTTACAAAAGCCATAAATTTTGTAAACACTAAATTTTTTGTTGAATTCTGTAGCGTAGAGCTATTTCTATTTGTAATTTTTTTCAAATTCCTTATAATTTCTTTTTAGTTTTAACATTATTCGTCAATTCATATTCACTATGAATTTTGTTCGGATTGTTTTGCAATTGTTTTGCCCGACATCTTCACCAATTACGACAAAGAGTTTTATTGAATAATAAAATGTCAAATTTCGATAAATTTTTTAACTTGCGTTGAATTGTCGAATTCATTTTTTACATCTCCATGCGAATGATTTGATGATTATTTTTCAATATTTTTACGAATAACAGACTTAAATTCTCAATTATGTTGACATTTTTCGCAGATTGCAACAATATTCTCTGTATACAGGGAGCCTGAAAGTCACGGTTCATAATCGGACCAAGGTTTTTGTTCTTAACCGTTTTTATTATTCCGTGACTTTCAGATTCATCTGTGTGTAAATAAAAGCTACCTTTTTCTAGTTTTCTCAAATTCTCAAGAAAAATTGTTAATTTTTCGATTCCAACAAAATTTGTTTTTAAAATTTTTGTATTAACCCTCACGAATTCCATATTTGTTAAACAATATTATGGAATTCGAGAATTTTAATTCTGTTCTCAGGATTCTTTACAAATCTAAGCCCAAGGTGTACTTAAAACGATCCATGGCTAATGTATACAGCTTTATGCATTTTTTTGACAATTATCAATTATTTTTCAAATTGACCGTAAAAAATTGCAGTTTTTCGCCAAATGAACCGGAAAATGACGGAAATTTATGTTTTAATTTCACTGACGATTAAGACACGCAATCGCAAAAATGTGTTTATCGTGCAGGAAGTAAATTGCTGAAGCGTAATTGATTACGTCATGTTAACAGTGAAACATTTATACTTACACCAATACCAATAAGTTCCTCCGTACCTACACGACCAAACAATTCTTCACCAATCGCTTCGCCCAATACCAAAAACATTAAAACCCAATTAATTTAAGGTTACTTCGGTCCAATTACAACAATTACCATTCTATCAATTCCAATTTCTTTTATTACAAATTTAATAATAGCTCTCGAATCGCACACACGCATACGTGACGTCCATTTTTTTTGGCGGGGTCAAGGTTTTGTCTTTGTTATACTTAGCATGTTACATATTTATTGTTGATGAGTGGAAACGAGGAAATACAGATGAATTAAGTAACAACTGCAAACGACAAATCAGTGCGAATATCAGTCTCTAGGACATCAAGATCTGCGGAAACTCCGCGAAAGAATCTACACACTCCTTACTATTAGACCGAGGTCATCCTCATCTTTATATAAAGAGGGCCGCTACGCAGAAGTCGAGTTTAGTCATTATGGTGCACAAACGCGACGTGGACGCCCTCTTCGACGCACACTTGCAGACCGGCGAAGACGAGGCGCGCCTCCGACACGTCGAGGGCCTTCTGGAGCAGTGGATGCTCTGCGAACCGCACCTCCCCGACAATTACGGTTGGTTTTCGCGCGAACACCGCGTATATAACAGCCACGGCTTTTGCAGAGAGGAAAATGGCCAGGAACTTCGTGCGCGGCGCCAAGTTCAACCTGGACACCGCCAAGAAGAAGCTGGAGGGCTACTTCCTGGCCAAACACGCCTTCCCCGAGTTCTACCAGAACAGAGACCCCGGCTCGGAGCAGCTCGCCAAAGTTTTCGATTGTGTGTAAGCGTGGATTTTTCTTGGTGTTTCTCGAATAAAAACCGTTTTGCAGTAACATTGTGCGGTTGCCCAAACTCACCGAAGAGGGCGAGAGGATCTGCTTCATGTCTTTGGCCAGCCCTGATCCGGCGGATTTCGACATGGTGGCTTCGATCAAGATGTTCTGGATGTTATGTAAGTTGCTCGGATTTTTTTAAATATTGATGAAAATGGGGTCGCGTGGGGAGCTCTGCGTCACACCGATAGAATAGGTCTCCAAATAGCGTCTTGTGGAATCATTCTCTTGTGTAATGTTCACGCGAGATTGTTATTGTGTGAATATTGCTGCTATTGTACAACTAGGTCATATGCAAAAAATGTCCTACTTTCGGTTACGCAAACGCCGGAATCGACTCAATCCAAACAGTGGACAAATAATTAAAAATA
>QDEB01090706.1:0-18637 GCA_004193795.1 Asbolus verrucosus | reverse complement strand
TAGTTACTGTTGACCAGTAGGTATTTATGTAAAAATTGTTCAAAACTACTTAATAACTACTTTGTTTACCTGTATCAATAGCAGCTTGTTAAACCAAGTGGGTTTTCCGCTCCACCATGTAGTAAAAACATCGTCAAAAATAAATGAATTAGAAAAAAAAAGAAGTAGAACCACTTTCATTTTAAATTGAAATTTTTAATTGAAACTATCTTATTTTTTTGAAGTGTTTTTAAAAATTTTTATTTTTCAAAACAAAAATATATCCAGTACTTATCCGTTATATTATTGTAATATTTTTAGATAATTTGTCCATTTTATAGTCGATATCATTGCACTATGTCTTTTTTAAACTGATGAGGATAAATATCTGTGTTGGCATTATTTGACTTGTCTAGAGGCCTTCGATGCGATAAATCATAATCATCTAGCAAATTTGTATTTAAATAACAGGACTCGACAAATTGAAGTGGAGGATGAGGTGTGTGATGTAAAAATAAAGCGCGATGCCTCATAAGGATCAACTTTGGAACCAGTTTTGTTCATATTGATGCGAATTACTTAAATTCTCACTTAAATTGTTGTGAAATTCATTTTTCGCTTTTCGAAACAAACATTGCTATTGCAAACGTCATCGTTAACAGGGATGCGACATTTTATATAATATTTCTAAAAAGCACAATTTGCACATACATTTTAATAAATTGGTAACACCTTTTTCGCCGAATAAGACAAAACGTGCAGCATTTCATAACGATACTTAATTAAAAATTCATCATACAGTTATACCTTTTACCCAAGAAACACGAAATCTAGTACTCACTTTGGATAATTTATTTAGATCCCCAACTGCTACTATAAACTGCATACAAGGACCTTGTAACTGCAAAAATATTATTTCCCCCTAGATCTTGTTTATTCATCTCGCAGAAAATCACGTTACGTAAAAGCCTAGTATTATCAAAATTTAATTATTGCTCTGTTCTGAGGTTCATGAATCTTGTCGTCGCACCTAGAATATAAGCATATATATAATACAAAAAGTTCAGAACTCTTTAATCGGCCTGCATTTACTCAGATTCTCATTGTCAGTGCCCGAAGTTTTTGGTTTTTGATTATTCCTTGCGCCTGAAAGGCAAGAAAACAATAATAATTGATGTTAATAGCTGCAATTTTTGAGCCAGAAAATGTGTATTTTATCTATCCCATGAGCTTTCCGATTTACCTAGAATTTATTGATAACTTTTGAAGGTAAATGTTAAATTCGTCATTTATTCATATTATTGTTTTATTAAGTAATACCGGGATTGAGCAAATAGCAATTTATTATTTTTTATATTATCATTAATATTTTTGTTTTTGTAACCAACTTTTAAATTGTTTTTAACTGTTTAGTTCGAAGGTTCTGATTATGTGATTTTTACANNATTTCTGTAATATTGTTATTAATATTATTATTACACACACCTCTTAAAAATTGTACTGATAGGTAAAAGACCTGTACAATCATTACCAATGTGAATAATGTTAAATGTTTTAGTTCGTTTTACTGAAAATATGAAGTGATTATCGATTGATTTCCCGTCATATTCGGCATCATAACGTGCTCTGAACAGTATCACTTTATCTCATTTATCTTAATAGATATAGTGACAGAATTTCATCAACGAATGACGCTTTCCAAGCACATCGCGATGCAATATTATAGTGTTTATGAAATCTAGAATAATGTCAGCCTTTTGAAAATCTTTATATGTAATACAAAGAACTGTACGCAGCCCTAAGAATTGTCGTGAAGTCATTAAAAAAAAACTAAACAATATGAAATACTTATTCGAAATCGTTATGCAAATTTTGATACAAGTCTGTTTGAAATGCAAAGCTGAGAGTATATCTCTATAAGAAATTGACTTGGGGCTTTCACAAAGAAGGATCAAGACGCCTGCGTCCGTATCCGTCGTTTGTTCCATATCTTTCCGTCGTTTAATTAATCGCGACGTGGAGTATTCGATGATCGTCTGAAGAAGTTGCCGGGGTGTAATTGAGGAGTGGCTGATGTGTATTATCCACCGGAGCGCATTCCGCACACGAATCTCCGGGTGGGGGTGCTGAGACAGCGCTGCGTGACGTGCATACGGCTCGCACCCGGCCCCATACTCACACCTGCCCCTTGGTTTTTCTACCGGGGATGCGTCGGTGCGACCACCGATATCTCGCCGCATAGGCAACCAGTTATACTCGTGTGACTAATGGGAAAACGACCGGTGATTTGTTGGCAGCCGTCGGGCTCAAATTAGCGTCGCCGAAATCGATGGTTTTTTCCGGGACCAGCGGCGCGACCCGGGAGGGGCCCGCCGACATTATCGTCTAATTTGCCGATAGATAATTAAATTGTGCCCTTGGCAAACCTGTCACGCTCTGCTTTATGGTAATGGCAAACAATTCGGCGTTTATACTGTGCACATTCCAATTTATCGAACATAATTTTTGTCATGACGAATGCTACTGGCATACATAATGGAAATGCACCGATTCGCTATTTATATGATCGCAAATAAATTGAATTTATGGCGCGCGCCGCGCTATCGGACGATCACAAACAAAATGGAATTGTGGAACGTCATTTCCGAAATTGTTGATTTTATAAATTATGGCGGATTTTTCGCAGAGGTTAGACTCGGGCGAGTATTAATTTCGGGACGAGGATGGGGTCTGCCACACACAGCGAAATGGTCAACAGAGCGGATGCGTTTAGACATGGATTAAGCCGTTACGCCACTCCCGTCTGTATTAATTCTAATGACAAATAATCGGTTAGTACAACCGGTTACACTAAGTGATCCCGGGATTAATACAAATAAATTTACTGGACCTCGCTTGATCTCCATGACAATCGCTTGGATGTGGTGCACAGTCAAGGAGTGGACAAGAATACTCGACTTCCAGGCGGCCGTGTGCAACTATCTCGCCTATTTCTAGTCCGCATTCCTCGTGGATCTCATCCATCTTAGCGAAAGAAAATATTTTACTTTTTACTTGTTTCGTAATGTTATATTCCGCAGCACAGCATGGCTCATTTCATCTAAAGTTCTTTTTTTTTTTGCTACTCCTTCAAACGTTGCTATTTTATTTTACTTTCATCTTTCCAAGTCGTTCCAACACTGGTATTCCCCACCTTTCTTTTTCAAATTTTTCGGATTCAGTTTAATTTTTTTAGGTTTCAGCTACCTTTCCAACATCTTTTTTTTTAATTCGTTTTTTATTCTAAAATATGCACTCACACTACTTCTCACCACTAACACCGTTTTCTAATATAGCTGCTAGGTCTATATTACATATCTTGAATAATAACTGTTAAAGCGTAGCTCTATCTGTGCATTTTTTTTTAATTTGTTTGTTCTTTTGATTTATAGTTTTGTTTTAATTTTTTTCAATAACTTAACATTTGTAATTTTTCCGTTTTTTTTTCCATTTCCATCCTTAAAATTTAATTTCCAGTTTTCTAATTTTTTTTTTTCAATGCATCATTAAACGACGTCTCCCTTTTCTTTATAATAGTGCTTATTTCTTTTAACTCGTTTTCCATTTCTTCTCCTCCTTTACCTTTCTTTACCATCTACCGTTTCATGTCAGTCTCATTGAATGTATTTATTGATTTGATGGTTTTAGAAGTTCTCCCTGTTAGACATCTTGGTTTTTTATCGAAGCTGCATAACTAAATCAAGAACAGAAAAAATATTTTCGAAACATTTTATAAAAATTAATGACAAGGAAAGTTTAATTTTGCATTCAATAAATCTTTTCTGCAACATGCAGGGTTCCACCGTCCCTCAAATCTAATTCTGAGCGCACCTAAAGTTTTTGAGAGCAGATATTTTTCCACTGTTTAAAGTGGACTGTAAACTGCTTAAAGCAAATGTATCTGTAATGTCTAATTTCGCGGAAATGGTTTTTCCTTTGAAATGAGCAATAATCTGAAATAAGAACTATTCTTAGTTTCTCAGTTTAATTAAGTCCTCCATCAGTTTACACTAATTGAAAGTTAAGTTAGCACGTTTAGCGTCTCTTATTTGATATAACATGTCATTAAATATAATACAATCTCCTGTATCTTTTTCCCTATCAAAATATGTTTAATACTAAAAGAGCTAATAAAGTATAAAAAATATATCATAACTCATATTTTCTATATTTGGGAAACCGTGAAAAAAAGAACTTTTATATTCAATAAAAAGTAAAGGGAAAAATTATTTTTAACTGATGTATGATTTATTGCTTTTGTATTAAAATTGGGCCCTTAAAATTGCTTATTTTTGTGAATTTTATTAATTAAGACTACCTAACTACTAAAAAAAAATAATAAAGGGGGATTATATAAACATTCCAATTTTGTTGTGACTCATAATCTGGACCTCCATGAAAGCTAGAGAGTGCTTCATTACATTTTTTGACTTGAAATCAATAAACAAATATTTTTTACTTCTTTGCAACACAAAGTCAGAGTCAAATCGTCAGATATCCAATTTATAAAAAATATGCGACTGAAAAAACCTTGTAACAATTGCCGTAGCCCATTTCGACATTTTTGTATGACGTCATACATCATTTAAACCCGGTTTTACGGGTGGTTTTATAAAATTGTGGAATATTTAAAAAATATAATTACAGCCTTATCGTGGGCGAAGCCGTGAAAATTGCACCCCTCGTTTATTTAATAGCCCGATGAACATTCCACATGAATTTATTAAAATGAATACAAGTCCCCAATTTGCGCAAACTGCGCTTTAATAAATTTAGTAACAGATTAATTCAATACAGCGAAAATCAGATTGTAAATTTCGATAAAAACCGGGTTTTCATTATCGCAGTGGCGTAACTGGAGGCGGGGTCGGTTATTTCCAGTAATTGGCGTTTCAACAGAAATGTGTGACAGTCCATAAATGTTTCTTCAGCTCGGCGGATATTCTTAAACGGATTCGTTGTAGATAAGCGACGAATTATGAGCAGCTATTTTTTTTACTGTAGACGTTGCAAGGATTGGGTTGTCGAGGGTTTTTCTCTTAAAATTTGATCGATATTAATTCTGAGTCAGTCGCTCGCACTCAATTTGGAATTGTTAAATGCGGAATGTGTTCAATTCTGGAATCCGATTGTCATTCGAGAAATGCGCCGACGAATTCCGGGAGAAAATCGTTAAATTTCACTTAGTCTACATAATAAGTCCGGTGTCTGCACACCATCCCATCATCGTTCCGTATATACTAAAAGAAAATGGCTCCCCCGACTCCACCCCGAATAGTGATGTCCCGATCGCAATAATTGACAGACGTGAAAAATGCGACCACCATATTTCATATCTCCCCGAGATTTACAATAAAAATGCAATTTTCTTTTGCTGAAGGGAATATTGCGTGACAAAGTCGAAATGTGGAATTTTCTATTTTTCGTGCTGAAATTTTTATCCGGGGAAAATTAATTAACATCGTCGTAATTATTGGAAAATCGTTGCATAATGCCATTGTGATGAAGTGGAATCCTTCTAAATCAAAGGACGTTCATTAATTAAATCACTCCCTAGAAACTTTGCAAGGTTTGTTAACAACAATGATTCAGAACGTGCCGTTTGTTGACCTACCTTTTAGAACAACACTGTAAATTCATTTCAGATCGGGGGATGGCACCGAAATACAATCGATACGAGGAATGAATGAAACCTGCTTGAATGGGCAGTGCCGCGCACGAAACGCAATTTTGCAAATATTTTTTCGGCCAGCCTTCTCTGAAAGAAACTTGGAATGAAATTACGTCAAAGCTTTTTTCTTCCATACATTGAAACTTCTCAACTTTCCTCGGACTTTCCTCTATTATTCACTATATGTCTGGATTTTTTATTAACAAAAGTTGGAATGAACTTCTTGAGCGTTTATTTAAAATTCTAATCTCGCCATTTTTTTTGTGTTATTGCAAAACTTGGCGGATTATTCAGTTCTATTAATAATTAAAGTTGACGGTGTGCTCTCCAGACAATTTCAACTTTATCGCCGCCATTTTAAAATTTTAAATGTCAATGAAAACAAGTGAACTCGTGTGTTTTATAAAATGAATAAAGTTGGAGGTCGTAAAATAAAATTGAGCAGTAAAATATTTGTCATAGCTCCAAGTTCCTGAGGTGACAGTGCGCCGCCCGTGGCGCAGCCACGTGACCGGTTACGGTGGCGATTATTGGCGTTACGCGTCGAGTATCACCTTACTGTTGAGTTTACGACGTGCAAACGACACTTTATTCCGTCATTTTATCTGTACAGGGCCGATTTATCGTTTTTTAAAGTTGCACGTAAATGCTCCAGTGCCAAGTCGAGTGATTTAACATTTAACCGGCGATTTAAAATCCAAACAAAAGTTCCATTTTGTCGGTTGTAAAAACGCTCAGCGAAAAAGACCGAGGGCATAAAGGAGAGCAAGGTGCGTTTCGTTTTTACAGATCCGTAAATAATTTTATTGTTATACCGAGTGCGTAAATAAATTATTGCTCCAATTTATTTTAATGGTTCATGAAAACGTTTAATAGTCCGTCCCTGTCGAATTAGCACAATTAGAAAGCTCGCCGTTTAATTTTGGAACGTTCGCTGCACTCGGAACTTATTTTGATCGTGACGTATCAGATTTCGGTTCCGAAATTTTTCGTTTGATCGGAGCTCACAGGGTGAAATCGCAGCGACACAGCATAAATCATGCGATTCGAACGGGCACTGATACATGAAATTTCCAATTAGAGCGTTGCCACGTCGTCGACGTGAAACTTTTTTAATATCTCGAGTCGGGAGACACTTCCGGCCACAAGACACACAAACACAGCATCACACAGTCGAACAGATGCACGGCAGAAAGAAAAGCCCGCGTTCGCTCCATACTTCTTTACATTCCATACGTTTAAAGCACTATGGGAAGTAAGGAAGCACGGAACTCGCGAAGGCCCCGGCGAGAGTCCTTGCCAGGATCATCCTCTGGGGGCAGACGATGTCCGTGCGAGTCTCCGTTCTCGACTGAGTGCACCCCGTCTCCTAGACTTGGTGTTAACGTCGCCTCTTAGGTAGCTCTATTCTAAAAATGGCCCCGTTCACGCCATTGGTCCCAGTCGGTCTTCGAGCGCTCACCCAACCCCTCTTTCCAAATTTGTCTTTTCTTAAAATACATCTGCAGCTAGCTGAGACTCTCCCGGTCGACCGCGCACAGCACTAGGGCCCTGTAATTATAGACCGAACCATGTGTTAACACATGTGCGTGCCCTCCTAGGCTCGCCAGGCCCCTTCTGCTTCGCCTTCCGTCAGCGGCGTCGGCCGCGCGGGGGCGGCCCGATTTGACACGTCTCTGACGGCACCTCGGCCCTGAACGCTGGACTTTCCGCGACACCTGTGTTTCCTCCAGTTGCTCGTTCTCAGCCCCATTTTCGTGGTTCGCCGTTCACAGGATAATTGTGCAGAAGGGCCCGTACGGTGAATGAGGGCAAAAATGTTGCACCAACCAACTGATAAATAGGGTAGAATCAGCCCTGTCGAAAAGGGAAGTCAGCCGAAGCAAATCTCCCAGGACCCACATTATTCAAAGAAGATCCCCTCGACATTTTTGCAAAAATCGAAGGATTAAATTAAAATGATTTTAACAATAGGACTAAAGAAAAACGTAATGTTTCGAAAAGGGTGGGACCTTTAGACCCACAAAAATTGCAAATTTGTTCCAAAACGAAAAATGTGTTTACCTGGTTAGCCAAGCTGTGGTGTCTAAACTTTACATGATGTGTAAAGTTAAACTCATTCTGGAATAAGGTTCAGAGAGCTCCATCACCTTTCTATAAAAGCTGGGGTGAAATGAATTTAACAGTAAAACAAAAATTAAAATTTCCGGAAAAAGTGAAAGGGTTTGTAAATTTTAAGTGTTTCGGGGCTCGTCAAAAGTCTCGACGACAAGGTACAAAGTTCTTGTACATACGAAAGACTTGAAAATCCTCATTTATTTTACCACCGAATTATGTCGTATCGATTCTCTCTTCAAATGGAGGATGGTGAAAGTTGAAACATTGTTTTTTGTGTTCAGACATTTTAAACTACTTTTTGTACTCATAACCTCAAAATAGGTATTTTACGATTGTTCTCGACGTATGTAAAAACGCATTTCCCACACTGCGGTGTTTTTTACTTTGCCAGAGAAACTGGGGGGAATTGCGCTGTGCGGTTGGTATTAGATGACAAAATATAAAACGTCAAACGCTCGTATCAAACGTAAACTGATACTTACACAATACTTACAACGATACTTGCGCAATAAATCAGGAAATGAAGAAGCAAACTCAATGTTGCTTCCTTTGCTGGTTCCTTGATTCCAGGTGGTGTCAAAAATTTTTCACAATCGCTCATTTTTTACACAATTATATCAGAAAATTACAAAATTGTAACAACGCAGTGCCAGATGTGAGCAGAGCTACCAACTCAGTAAATAGTAAAATACTAATAATGTCAAAGTATTTATTTTTAAATAATTTTGAATTATTCGTTATTGTACCTAACTTTTTCTGGAAAAATTTTAACAAAGTGCTCATGTGGGAAAATTAATTCCCCGAACACGTTAGTAACTAACTATTTAACTATTTCGATTGCTATTATCAAAAATAAAAGATTAATGGCTAACTAAATTTTAAAACCTTGTAGTGTTGATGAAATTAAGTTTTCGAAAATGAGATTTTTTTGTAAGTTATTTAGGAAAATAGAAAGTTGTATCGAATTCAAGTAAGTCAGTTTATAACCATTTTGTTTTTAAAAAGTTATGAAAAAACTGTAGAAAACGTAGTCCAATACAATCCGTACCAATTTTGTCACATTTTGAAGACAGATAAGTGCAAAATTTTGTCCCATTTTCATTACCAAACGTTTGACCAGGAAACTAGAATGAAACTACCGAGTTTGTTGCAGCTAAAATAACCCAGTCTGCTTGAAGACGTATGAAAACTCCATAATATTCCAATAAGAATTTGAACATGGGTAATTTTCCTGTGATATTTTTTGGTTAATCTTGGATAAAATTTGTAATAAAATCCTGTCCACTAGAAATTAATTTCTTACGTAAATTTTATTGTAGAAAAAGCTACGAATTATAAAGGTCTATTTCAAATATAAAATGGTTGCTGTTTGACTGAAAAGAAGAAGAATCTGATCATTCACGTACCATATTAATTAAATTGTACAAAATTTTTGCACCAGAGGTAAATCCAACAATTATTTTAATAGTTAACACTGAAAGTTGGTGAAATTTATTGTGATTTTTTTCAGTGCAGTTACTGAATTAACAAGGAAAAATTTCTCATTAAATAAAGAAGTTAAAAAATAAGTATGTATTTTTAAAGAGAAACGTATAAATTAACGAAGAAGCGAATGGGTTAAATCGCGCCATTGCAGCTGAAAAATTACAAAATGTCAAAAAAATTTACCAAAGGAAAGGCGACGGACTTTTAGTAAAAATTTACTCTCCCCTACTAGGAAATCAAAACGAAAATTTAAATTCGCATCCAGATCAAATTAGCCCTTTTATAAACGCTTTGATTATTACGGATATTGAAACAAGCCTTTCCATGTATAAAAATATAGTGACTGAACGCAAACAAAACGTTTAATTATGAATTGTTTTGCAATTTCTAGGATTAAAAAGATAATTTAAATTTTAAACAAAATATTAATTTTGCTGTACTACCTGAATCTGTATAAATATTCGCATGTTTTTGTTACTTTTGCAACATAAAATCTCAGCTCTAATTAGTAACGTAGCAATAAACACAAACATGCATAGTGCAACCGAGACCACGAAAATGTTTTGTTTGATTAGCTTATTCCCGTCTGCCACCCCAGTATTCGCCCTATGTCGACACAAATTCAGTTCAGAAAATCTAGAGGAGCACATAATTATGAAACGCTCTACAGTTTCTAGAAGTGAAAATGAAAAATTAATTTTATTACAGTTGTGTAATAATATAAAAAAAAAATGTAATTTTTGCTCCATGAAATTCTGATTCTGCTAACAAGTTACAAGTCTTGTATTACTGGCATGTTGTTAAGCAACAAACGAGCTTCAGCTTACCTTAATTACACACTAGAAGTACTAAACTTGTAACTTTCAGGGAAAGGGCCCCAGGTTGTGTTAAGGATAAAAGTCGTAGATTTAAATTTTGAGAAAATTGAACAAAAATAATTGTACACTGCGTAGTTAGTTTTAACATTTTGTAATTATGATACAAGCAAGCGTCAAAAATTGGTCGAAAGTGCAGATATGACTTTTATCCTTGGTAGGGCATTATTACGATCCTATTCAAGTCTTCCATGGGATGGAATCAACATTCTGTGTGTTACTTACTGTACTTGTAAATTTTAATTCAAATATCCCGCTCAACTGACAACGACCCGATTCGACGCCCTTGCTCGTCACCAGCACCACGACTTCCACAACCAAATATCAAAATGCAGAGTGCGACAATCAAATGCGCGCGCTTTTGTTCTTGAACCCGCACTGAGGCTTTTTCCTACTCTTTTATGCACTGGAATCACACCGTGCGAAGCTGCACCCGCACAGAAGTCAAGAACAAAAGCTGTCCACTGCACTCCTACACCACGCTGTAACTGACCTTCAGGCATAAGCGCAGCAAAAAGGCCGAGGTGGGGGTAGATTTTTCGGTAAAAATCCGGAGGCCCGTCCAAACTTGGCCATGTGGCGGCAATGTGGCTGGTGGTGCCAAAATTCTGTTTATGGCGTTGCGAGACGTTGGAAATTTTGCCGTTTTATTAGATTGCACAGGGTGAACGGATTCGCTACAGGGTTTCCTAAATTGCGGTTAAGATACGGACTTAATTAAATTAATTAAGGAATTCGTGAGAATCTTCCAAGCGCTGCATTCTGTTGCAAGAAGCTGTGGCGGAGATTACATCGAAAAGTTCAAGCGTAAAGACCGAAGGAAGAAAAGGGTCTCTTCAAGGCGATGTTATATTACAGCTTGAATTGCGTGTGTTGGCAATGTTGTTGCCATATCAGTATTTTGAAGCACCTATAATTTCGTTGACAATTTTATTAAACTATAAATTTTACGTTCCTAATAAAATTTCTGCCGCACATACAACTTATAAAATTTTACGATAACGACGAGTAAGTTTTGTCAATTTAAATGTCACACAAATGGAACAGAGAACCTTCATAATATGCACCGTTGACATTTAATTGTTGACAAATATCTCTATATACAGTGTCATAACCTCCAATCATAATAAAAATACCTTTTTTAAAATATTCTATTTGTCACAGAAGTTTCTTTTTGGATGTTTTGCTTTTTTAGAGCTTTTTAAAATTCCTATATTCGATGTTTTCAATTTTTTTTGTATATAATTCAGTAGCACTTTCTAAAGCGTATTTTTTCTTCTGTTTTCACTTCCGTATATTTAGTCCTTTTTTATATAAATTGCATTTAAAAAAATGGTGTTACTCTCGTCATTTTCTATTCTAATAATATTCTTTTTCGTAATTTGTTTTTTTATTCTTGTTTTTATTATGTTTTCTATTACTCCATTACTTTGAATTTGTCAGATTCGAATTCACTTTTCTTATTAACACGGCGTTATTTGGGTCCTCCTGGTCTTGGTGACCCCAACTAAAATTATAGATATGCTTTCTTTATTATTTTTTCAATCATTTGGTGGGAATTGTATCTCAAAACGTTTTATTAGTTACTCTATCAAGAACCACAGTCAAACCTCACATACGGTACAATTTATATGTGTGCAGAGAACATATAGATGTTTTAAGTGCCGTTGTACAAGGAAAGGTGTTTGGAACATTTTGAGAAAAATTTAGATTATGTTAAAATAAAATAAATGAATTTTAGAAGTAGTATTTGCCCACAAAATAGTGATTATAATATGACATTTATAGTTATAACTCATGAACCTAATGTGTACGGCATACAAAATTTTGATATTGGGCAAGATTGATAAGTGTACTGATTGTTTTTCTGTGGCTCAATTCCACTTCACATCAATTTTCTTCCCCCTCGTTAATTAAATTGAGGTAATTTTCTGAACATTAAATCACTTGTCAAAAGGATAGTTTCTGTTCTTACTCTCTAAAATTGATTCAGTTCTAAATTTTATGACACCCAATTGTCATAGTCGGTAACGTCAGATTAAGAAATGTCTTTTTTTTCAATCTTTCCTTCATTTCTTCCCACCTTTTTACTTTTGGTTCTCCAAGACCCAAAATCTAGCTCCTTGCATTTGTAATCGCATTCTTATTATCCTGTACACAGTGTCGGAGAGTGAAAGTTTAACTTCGGAAAACTGTCCAGAATAAAATTTAGTCATAAATGAAGAAGGAATTCCTCAGTTTTTGAACTATAAGCTGTTAAAAGTGACCAATCGTAGTATCCCTTTCATTGATGTTTGATATCAAAAAATTAAAATAAAAAGGGATTACTACTTGCACGACTACAAAAAATGAGACAGATATAACTGCAACTAAACTATGTATTGACACTAATATTTGTGTTAACTATTAAATCCATGTTTTCGATAAGTCTTGTATTTTCCTTATTCATACTTAATCCTTGGCTTTAATCATTGCTTATTTCTTGTATCTTTTTAATACTCTTTTTTTCTGTTTTCTTAGAAAAAATATTTTTGAACTTTTTTTCTATTTTCTCATTTTTATTTTATTTTTATGAGCACGCGTAATCACAATTCTTATTTTTTGATTCATTTATACTTGAAAATTTAAAAAATATTTTTTCTTTAAAACTCTGCCATTCCTTTTCTTGTAATTGCGCCAATTTTTTCTTATCTTACCCTTACTTATTGTTTATTTTCCTTTGGTATATTTTATTATTATTATTATTATTATTATTATTATTATTATTTAAACACTTACCCAACAGTTTAAATTAATTATAGGGCAAGCAGAACACAATAAAATCATCAAAAATATCAAACACCAAAAAAAAAACTTTAAATTGTAGTACTGCTTTTAACTGTTTTTACAAGTATATTTAAAGTAACGCAGAAAATATCACAATTTATCCTTTTGTTAAAAAGCGACATCATCACATGGAGAAATTAAATTAAATTAAATTAAATTAATTAAATTTGCTCAGAATATTAGTGAAAATCTAAACGACTGTCTAGGAACATTTATATTTATTAATCCGAGTAGAAAAGAGCAGTCAATTAAATTGTTCAATAATTTATATAAAAAAATTCAAGTAGTCAAATTCCTTCTTTTATGAAGGGAATCAACGTCAAACTTTTCTGATAATGAATTATAATGAATTCTTCTCTCAGAATATGTCAGCTCTATTTTATAATGCAAAAACTTTAAAAATCTTTTTTGGACACTTTCAATTTCCAAATCATATTTGATGTAATAAGGAGACCACACCACAGAACAGTATTCCAATTTACTTCATACGAGCGAAAAATAAAGAATTTTGAACGAATATTTTCGAAATATTTAGTGTTTCTTATTAGCAATCCTAAATTTCGGCGAGCTATGCTTGCAATCATATGGATATGTTGATCGAAATTGAGTTTTGAATCAAATAGCACCCCCAAATCTTTAATCCTTGACGAACGTGGTATTAATGTATTTCCAATACAATAATCATAGATTATTGTGTTAGATCGCCGGCGATATGATACAACATTACATTTTGGGATGTTAATAGAAATTCTGGTTTTTGAACACCATTCCGCTTATAAAGATTAAACAATAAAGGTCCCAAATTAGAGCCCTGTGGAACTCCAGATATCATGAGATATAAATCCATTATATCTAACATAGCAGCGACGATGTTGTAAATAGGAAGGCATTAAAGATGTTAGAGACGAACTGAACCCAAACTTAGACAGTTTCAGGAGTAAGATGTTGTGGTCTATCCGATCAAAGGCTTTATTAGCATTTCTCCGATATTGAGTCATCCAAATATGTTTACAAATGTATTATTATTATTATTTTTAATAAACTAGTATTCATATAAATATGTAATTTGCAGTTACATCGAAAACATGACATGCAACTCAAGAAATGAGATAACATTGTCGGTAGAATACATATTTGTAATATTTCCGACGCATATTTTCTGCCCTCCCTTGTTGATGCGGTCCCATAGGAGGTAATGAACTGGTGTTCGATGAAAATGGGAACCGATCGAGTTTGTTGCTATGAAATAACAAGGACCCTCCTCCACACACGCTCCCTAAAAACACAGAAAAATCCCTGCCTGATCCTGGTAAAATTGCATCATAAAAAAAGTATTAATGAGACTTCTTTTAAATTCGGAAACGGGAGAATACACTATAACTTCCGAGTCATTAAACTTTTAACAAACTTTTTTATTTTAATGCAGATCGCCCCGTAAATTGATGGGCCCGGATTATTTCCCACTAATTCTCCACTTGCTCCCCCGGCGTGTGCTAGAATGTCGCAATCGCGTGACGCAGGGTAGTAGGTAGATAGGTCAACACTTCCCCCATGTTTATTTGCGACGTTCTTCCATCAAATCATCGCATCGTTTGACGAGCCTTAGCTGGAGGGTGTGCACGAATTTAATTGCGTGCGGCTCCGTGCTGCACGTCAATTTTTTTTTCCTTTGTGTCATGTGCCGTTGTTTCAGGAACCGGAGACAAATTCGCCCAATTTACAAGGCGAAATTTCATTTCCAATTGCGGCTTCAAACTGTTGGGCCGACGTGACGTCGGCTCATTTTTTCAACGCGATGATGACATAAAAGATACTGTAATTGCTTGTTTGTGTGTAATCCGGCTTTTATTACATATTTTCCTCAAAACGTTCGAGAAGGTGGCGGCGAGAGAAAAAATACGAAAAGTTTCCGGAATTAAGTTCCTACGGTTGTCCAATTTTAGGGGTTCCCGGCAATAACAATCACGGCAACCTGGACCAACGTAACTTAGTAAATAACATAATAAACAATGTTTTATTTGGTCGAAATAACCAATGTGGCCGAACCCATCAACCTCTAAAGTGGAAAACTACATATACAGAGTGGAACACATGTATTACAATATTCGTACGCAGCTTGTACCGTTAGGTTATATCTAGAGCCCGGATGTTCAGGCAAAATACCTAAAGTTGCCTGTTTTGACTACTTTAATTTATAAATGCCATTTTCGGTTATAACTGTCTATTTTGTCATAAATTTTGTTTTTCATAGAAAGAAACATCAACAATGGACTAAATTTAACTTCAGTTCACAGAAAATCCCATCCCATTACGTAATTACTTGTTTCCTCTCTGTAATCTTCACTCAATTAAAATTCAACTATAAGCGGTACCTACACTACCTAATTCTTGTTTTCCCATAATCTACAATGTAACACATTAAAATCACCCTACTTTCTGCTTTTATCACATTTTACCTGAAATTGAACGAAAGGACCTTCTTTGTTTCTGTGATTTCATTAATTTTCATTTTGAACTTCTCGCAAGGATCGTTTCTGCCATAATGCAGAAAGTGCATTCTTCATTTATCGACAAATTAAATAAATTTGTACGGAAGTTTTGGAACTGATATTTTTTTAAGTGATGATTTTGTGTTGTTTCGTAAAGTTTGTGAGAAATCAGTGAATTTCGAAAAAAAGGAGTCGAAATGAAAGTGGCCGCTTCAAAAACTCCATTACTGAAAACGTTTGTGTCAACATCCTATCGACAATTCGAGTTTTCGTTTGACTTATATAAATCGTTTGTGGGTGGTGGAATTCCGTTATGGAAATTATAAAATCCATCATTGCGATCATTTTTTGAAAAGCGTCTCAAAGTTTAATTTACCGAATAAATCAATGCTTAGAAAAATCGATAGGGCTTACCAATCCACAATGGATGAAATTCAAAGAAACATGAAAGACAAGAAGATTCTGATATTAATAAATGAGACAACAGATGTTCCGGGAGGGTAAATTTGAAATTGCAAAATTTAGCTGATTTTGCAGTCACATCGCCAAAGTGATTGTTAGATCTTTGGAGCCAAATCAAGCATCTAAAATTTATGTGTTAAATTCATAATGTCGTGAGAGAGCAAATAGCACTACAACCCCACAGTTTTTCACGACTTCCCTATCACTACTTTGGCCAGAGAAAATTTATCATGACAACGTAAACGACATTGGCCTTTACATGAAAAAACCAGAAAATGCTCTGAAAGTATTATTTCCAAGTATGTTGGATTTGACATACTTGGGATGGGATTCATCGTGTGGCAGAGGAAATATGTGAACAATTTTCCGACGTGGATATATTCATATTTTCAGTAAAAAAGATTTTTCTTGAAACACCATCTAAGATAAGATTTTTTAAAGAAGTAGCACCTGACTTAGCTGTACCACCTCAACCAATAGAAACAAGATGGGGCACGTGGATTTCAGCTGCATGTTATTACGCTACCAATTTCACAAAAATTAAGGAAATAGAAGTTTAAACGAAGATTCGGCCGCCTCAATCAAGACAGCGAAGAAACTTTCTGAGAAAAAAGTTTATAAAACAATTTGGCCTTTATTTCGACTAATGCTGGAATTCCTAGTGCAATAGTAAGTTCAGAAAGCAGAGACTTAAGTTGATTCCATCAATATTGTAAATAATACGATAAGAGACGTATTATTAAGGAAAAATGTGAAGCTGTGTTTACTACAAATCAAGATTTTGAAGTTGTAAAAAGTCTAGCTTGTATTTTTTTTGGAGACACAAGTACAAAAAACGTAAATTTTTTTCTTAACTAGAATATTTATTGTCCGATAGAGAACAATTCTTAGCGACAGAGAATTTAAGAAAACATCTGATTATTAGCTGTAATTCTTGTAAATTATTTTTTTTTACTATATTGTACAGTTTTCATGATAAGTAAATAATAAAATCACTGAAACAATAATGCCTATTCAATTTTTCTAAATGTCTATTCCGTCTTTTTAAGTGCCTATTTTCGAACTTTTTAATGCCTTTTTGTCTACCTATTTTGATGATTTTTAGTGCCTAATCATCCGGTCTCTAGTTATATCTCGTTTCATTTCTAAAATTTATTAAAATTATCGACACTAATGTTGGATTTATGCAGACAATGTAATTTAAGATTTATGCAATCGCCAGTGCTAAATAATTGGCTTCCATCGTAGTTTAGTGTTGTTAAGTCTTGCAACTTATATTAAATTCGCCTGTTCAGATCCACTATAAATTTAGTTTTATGTATATACTTTTTACTGGTGCCTCGCAGAATGAAAAATTGCACCTAGTAGTAGATTCAGTTTTGAATTTTATGCATTTTATTTATTTAATCAAATTTTTCGAGTTTATTACATTTTCTTTAAAATTTTGTGTTTGGTGTTTATCTGGTTTTCATTCTCAGCCCTCCATTATATAACGTGCGATCAAAAATAAAATACCTCGAGCCATAACTTGATGCGACAGTGTTTTTGTCAGTATGTCGTAGATAGTTTCACCTGTCAACCTAAAATTACAGCACAGATGACAAATTAGAATGAAACACAAGTCTGAACCTGACACTGTTAGCTTCGTCATGCGTTACCACTTGGTGCATCGCATCATTTATTTTTGATCACACGTTATTAATTGGGGAAGATCTTAAAACAAATTTCAACAACTACTTCAAGTAACAGAATCTAAAAAATGTACCAAATGGAACTAGGTTTCAATTTCAGTTCAATTCGGTTTTACTGTGATGAGAAATTAACATTAAAAACCGTCGGCTCATCCTGTATTCGCTCACCCCGTTTCGAAGTGTCCCGTTTTCGTGCGAAATCGTTGGCGTTGAAGATGCAAAATCCGTGCAATCTGCATAAAACCCGTTCTTCGGCAATCAGAGTCTGTGCGTGGAGTATTTTTTTGTGTGTTGAATGGTCCCTAAATAGACTTGCATCATGTACGAAGCGCGTGCGGTCTAAATATAAAGCCCCGTCGGCCATTGCGGGGGAGAACGTGCGTATTTTCGGAACGATGCACATCACATTCCATTTAATCCGGAGCTGTCCTATCGGCCCCCACCCAGCTATTATTATAAAGTTACACACACACAAACACACGATTTTTTTCGGCGATCACGAGGGCGCGATTTCTCCGCCAAAAGCAGGACATTGAACTTGTTTGCGCCCTACGCCACTGAACGCTTTGATTAGACATGACAGTTCAGAAACGCACTGTATTTATATCCCGAGAGTTGATACACGCTCCTTACTTGGAGCCATCACGCGCCCCAACCGCGAAACATAACTCGATTGATAAAAAAGAAGGCTAAGGCCCCGTCCACCCGGGGCTGAAACGACGGGATTGTCTCAAATTACGTAATCGAATTGCGGCTCTGCCCACTCGGTTTTATTATTAGAGGAATCGGAATTTTATGCAAATTTGCACTTCGGACAAAATCAATACGTGTTCTCGTGAAATGATAATTGGCGGAAAAAAGATTCCGTCAAAAATTATCCCGGCAGCTGAAAAAGTCTGGAAGTCGGAGCGTGTGGATCTTTAAACTCGGTGGATTTTTGATTTGTGTGGATCTTTGAAATTGATTTAATTTATTTGATCTGGGTGCAGAATCCGCACCTAA
>QDEB01090655.1:0-14436 GCA_004193795.1 Asbolus verrucosus | reverse complement strand
ATAAAAAATTATTTAACACTTTATGTCTGTTACAAATTTGACAAATCTATGCAAAATTTGTTTTGGATCGTTGCTGACGTTTCTTAGAATCAATATTGCGCACTTAAAGATCATATTATCTTTCAATTGGTAAATGTAATAACGTTATAGCATATTTCAAATCAAGTATTGACGTGATATTTGCACCTTGTTAAACAACAATAATATCAATGACGATCTGACACACATCAGATTTATTGTAAAAAATTAGATACTTTTGCATTCTTTATCAGATAACCGGTGTCAGTTGTAATCAGTTTTACAGCTGCAACATGAAAATATAATGGTACTTATCCCTATTCTATATTAATTTATTCAAAATATTGATCAAGGGTTAAGAATTGTTAGATTTTCTCTTCTTCATCACGTATGCCTTGAACTAAAACGACTAAATATTTTAGAAATGAAAATTTGAAATTTGAACAGTCAAAAGTCTTGATAAGGGATTATGAGCTGACGAGGGTTAGATTAATTTAATTTGGCATATGTGGTGTCAGTATACATATCATCTGTTTTTTATAAGAACTTTACTTTTGTCTATATAATAAATGCTTCTCACGTTTAATTGAAAATGTAACCATTTTTACAAATTTCGTAAATTTTATAGTTGTTTCAGTAATTATTTGTTCTTAAAATATTTTAATTTTTAACAGTTTTTGGTGAGAAGTTGCTTCGCAGTAAAGTTCCCGAATCAAATAACGTTTTATAAGAGTCGTAGTACCATTCTTTCTTTACATGTTTGTATAAGTTCACAGGTGGTGTGATTTTTGCGTTATAAACTTAACCAACAAATAAAAAGCGTAGATACTAGATGCATGTTGCAATACTGCCCAAATGGGCAAAGTGATGGAAACATTCAATAACTGATAAGGTCCTTGAATAAAAATAACACTTTTTGACAGTTTATCAGAGAAAAGTATTTAGTATTTAGTGAGTCCAGTCTGGTATAAAAGCACAGTCATCTGATAGAGAGTGCAAAGGATGTGATTTTTCATAATAAATTGATATATCGTCATTAATGTTATTATGTTTGATAAGGTGCAAAATATCACGTCAATAATGTGTCAAATATATTATAACGTCATTATAGTTGTCACTTGAATGATAATATCATTTTGTGAAGTACGCGATATTAATTCCACGAAATATTAATTTGTGTATCTTCGAAACTCCATCAGAAGATTTTTTGAGTTGTGCGATTTCCACAAAGAAATCTCAGATCTCAGTCTTCCACACTAAAGTTTTTCCCAATTCTCCGTTACATTGTAATTTAGACTTACAATTTACTAATAATGTAACCCAAATGGAGTTTCAAAACTTCGTATACTCAAATAAAATATATTTATAGGATCTACCATAAAAAAATTAATTTAATTGGCCACTTTGTAACTGAACATTTAGTTTAAAATCTGCATCTAATATATTCTATCCTAATCTGAAAATTTTTTGATATCGTCCATAGTAATGCCATAATTTTATTTTTACAAATCGTGGGACATAAATTAATATAGTAATAAATTAATATGGGAGTTTTTCCCAAATTAATTAATTGAATATGTCCAAAATTAAACAGACATAGATGTAATAAATTTCAATATATACCTTATACTGGAACCAAAATTAATAGTCGTAACATAAAAAAATAAATTATTTTATTTTATTTCATTGCATAAGAAACATGTATTAAAAACATGAAATAAATAAATATGAAAAAAAAAGAAAATAATCGCTTATTTAGTAATTTCCCCCATTGGGTTTCCCTTCCAAGGATACTGTTCAGGACACTTAATGCAAGATTGCATGTATCTTATACTTCCATCCAAAAACTTGAGAGCACAGTTGATGGGCAAGCATTCAGCGTATCTGTCACGAATAGGAGTTTTGTAATTTTTGGCAGAAACAGGATGTTTGATCCAGTCAAGAACATCTCTAACCGAAACGAAGAAAACATCATCTCTATTGGCCATTTCATCCAAAAACAAAGTAAAACCTTCAAAGCTGTTGTGGGTAAACTCAAACCAATAAGAGTCCAAACGCAAAACTAAAGGCGCTCGATTTCTGTTTCGTACATGGTCAACTTGCCCAATCAGCCAAGATGCAATTTCCTGAGGAGTCCCTCTAAACATGCCAATAGTCTACATAGTGTTGAATTGTAACAAAAATTTACTTACTCTATTAGGCAGGTTGCAAGGGAATTACATTCAACATTGTCTTTGCCTTTGATATTAGTTATAGGTGCTACCCAGAAGTGTTCATGGGGCCGTTTTGGGCATGTAATGGATACCGTACACTCTTGGTTAGATACGTAATCCAAGGTGTATGGGAGCAAAGGTTGAGTTGATCTGGTAGGCCAAGAATTATCATAGGTTAAACCTGATTCGACGTAAGCGTCTATGGATAAATCACCCTCGAATTGCAACTGGGGTGTTCTAACACCCACAATCTCCTCTACAGGAATGTTTGCAAAACGGGAGATGATTTGTCTTTGCCCTGCGAATTCTTCAACAAGGTCTTTGTAGGTGGCATGTCGCCAGTATTCTTGTGACGAATTTTTCCTGCAGTGTCAAAGTTATTAATGTAGATTACCATTGATTAAGTCTTAACTTACGTTATTGAGTGTACTCCAATTTCGAAACCTCGAAGATACAAGTCTTGGACTAATTCGTAATCAGTGTACTCGTGGTTAACATAAAAGGAAGCTCCAACTGGGCTACCATCAGGATTTTTGCGGTTGAAAAATAGAGGTGCCAAATAATGGTAGTGGAGAGTTTTCACTAATGATTCGCTGACTGTTAGAGCTACAAACTAAAGGAAAAGACATATTTCTTTGTTCCTTTAATTATGGGAAAATAACTTACTTGTGGTGCAGGATCGTCTCTGTTGTTGATTGGATTATTTGTGGAAGAACAGCGACAATCTTCTTCAATTTTACATTTAGTGGGCTCACAGATGCCCGTATTTTTCAGCGATGGGTAACCCCATGCAAGGGCAACCAAGAGCTGCAATATCAATACACTTTTCATTTTGAAGCTGTAGTTCTGTTCGAACTCTGATTGATTAGCTTTAGGTGCTAAAACCTTTTATATTTGTCCATTGCGGAAGAGATAATTGTGCCATTTCCGTTTTTCACGATCAAAAATACCGATTGTGTGATAAAAAGTTGGCTATTTCGTCATATTAATCACATCATCATTGTCTCATAGTTTGCTAATTGCTAGATAAGTTTATGGTTGCCATTAGTTTCGTTATTTTCTGGAAAAGTGACGATATCGGATTAGATGGTTTTTTTTTTCAAAATCAAAGAATGATTTCTGACGGGATTACTTCATGAAATGTGAGAAGTATCCATTTAATAAATTAAATGTTTCGTAGTTTTCATGAATATTATTTTTCTAATTAATTTTTGTCGTCATAAGCAAGCAATAACATATGTTGATACGTCGGCAAAAATCTTTAATTGCCTGTCGAGATAATGTGATGAATTGCGCACATCTCCATGTTTAAACAATTGTTCAATCGTATTTTTTTTTCATGAAAGTAAATAATATGTGATTTCGGATGTAGGTACTTAAGATACATATTCATAAATTTAATCAATAATTGAATGTTGCAAAAAATGTATATTCTGCTTTTGGGATACAATTAAATTAAATTTTATATATTTCACTGACTTTTAATTTATAAATAAATTTACGACTTCATAGAAAATTAAAACATTTCGAAATAAGTTATTTAAAATTTGCAAGCACAATGCTCAAAATTTTTGGGATATGTAGGAATTGACTAATTATTACTCCCCGTTTGTAATAATTGCAATTGTAATAACGTCTGTTAAATTTAAGTGTCGATCATTCTAAGTAAAACTAACCCAAAAAATCCAAATAATTTCATATACCAATGTCATTAATTTTGCTAAAATTCAAACAGGGTAGGATATATCGTAAATATTTAGCAATAATAGCAGTTCTGCTGATTCACTCGAAGGAATTTAAAAGTAGTCATAACCATGTGAAGAAGGCTTTTTGGTTAGCTATATCACTATTTTTTTCATTGACTATTAAAAGATTGATACATTTTGACTTTGAGTTCAACAATTTTTAAATAATACTGTAAAAATATTTTTATAGAAAAATATGTTCACAAATATATAATACTGCCCAAAACTGGTTTAAATTAGTTTCCAGCCAAACTCCAGCGAAAAACAAAATTAAGATCAAATAAAACTACTTCCTGCAGTTGCTTTTTGATCTTAGAACTCTGGAGATATAGGTACGAAACCATATATTAAGAAATTACAAGTTCAAATTTTCCAAAGAGACAATAAAATTATATGAACGAGTCTTAAGAACATTTTCCCTAACATGAATTCGTAAAATGCTCATTAAAACTGTAATTAAAATTTTACTTTCGTGGAACATTTTTTCAAGATTAAATCATGATGGGTATCTGACAGGTATATATTTTTGTCAAAAACTCTCACTTTGAATCATGCATCATTCTGCGAATTATTTAATCTGGTCAAATAAGAAAAGAATCAGTATAGATTTGAAGGGATCAACTTAAAATATAAGTTTTGTAATCTTTTTTTCCGAAGGTATTTGAGTAGATAAACGCAGATTATTCACAAGTCCAAAAGAAGATGCAATCATGGTAACCAAAAGACAGTATCAAATCAATCAACACATACCAAAATAAATGACTGTTGAAATCACATAATACTCTTGCAAGACTGACAGCTTACTTATCATGATTGAAAAGTATTAGTTAGGAATTTCCAGATTAAGCCTGTATATAACTTGTTTTGTTGTATTACATTCCTAGTTCATTGAAAGTTAAAACATGAAGTTAATATTTTCACTTTCTTGGCTCACTTGTCTGGTGTGGGGCCATTCTTTCGTAAAAGACGCCGAAATTTGCACACCATCTTTATGTAAAATTGAAGATAACTGTCGTTGTGCTTCGACAGTTAATCCCATTAACGATCCAACCAATCCAGCTCCTCAAGTAAATATGTCAACTGTAAAAATAGTAAGAACTATTGAACTAATCCTTTTTTTCTCTAGTTTATAGCAATAACCGTTAGTGAGTCCATAGTTGCTGATCCTCTTTATAATCAGTACTGGGAACCCTTATTTTTTGGTCGTACCAATCCTGATGGAAATCCTATCGGAGCGTCATTTTATGTTAATCATGAATACACCGATTATAGGGTGGTGCAGAATTTGTACCTGCAAGGATTTGAAATAGGAGTACACTCAATAACGTGAGTCCGACTTATTTTTAAGGTTTTTGATATATTTATTAATAATTTAGGAAAAATTCTTCCCAAGAATATTGGCGGCACGCGACCTTAGAGGATCTTATCGAGGAATTCAAGGGTCAAAGAGAGATCATTGCGAAATTTGCCAACATCCCAATCGAAGATATTATAGGCGCTAGGACACCCCAGTTGCAAATAGAAGGCGACCTTACCATAGAAGCTTATGTTCAATCTGGCTTAACTTATGACAATTCCTGGCCCACAAGTACATCTCATCCTTATTTACCGTACACATTGGATTACGCATCAACTCAAGAATGTCTGGTATCCATCAAGTGTCCATTACAACCTCATGAACACTTCTGGATAGCCCCTCTCACTAACATTAAGGGTCAAAATGGTGTAGAATGTAACTCGTTGGCAACGTGCTTGATCGAGTAAGTTTTTAGTTTATGTTAAACTCCCGACCATATTTAACATACTTAATATATTACTCTAGAGGATCTCCCGAAGAAATTGCATCTTGGTTAGTCGGTGAAGTAGACCGTGTACACAATGGTAATCGGGCACCGATAGTCTTGCGTTTGGATTCATTCTGGTTTGAATTTATTCACAACAGCTTCGAGGGTTTCACTTTATTTTTGGATGAAATGGCTAAGAGGGACGATGTTTTCTTTATATCAGTTGGAGATGTTATCGAGTGGATCAAAAATCCTGTTGCCGCTAAAGACTACATATCTCCTCTTCATAATGACAGACAAGCTGAATGTCTATCGTCTCAATGCCGTTTAGAATTTCTTGATGGAAGTGAAAGATATATGAGCTGTTGCACTATGTGCCCAGAACAATACCCTTGGAAAGGTAATCCAATGGGAGAAGCTACAAAATAATTGTTCCTGCAAACTTTATAGTAACTTGCGACTGCAGTGAGCCATCTACTGCAATAGGTTGTTTAGTAGTTTCAAGTTATAGAACTAACTTGTATTTAAATTCAGGATTTTCCATCTTCCTTTAAATTAAACTTATTAATTTCTAGCGTATCTTTTCTTCATTTTTTAGTCTACCTTTCCTATTCTTCATTTTTGCTAATTTTATTCTTCAATTTTTTGAGTTCTACTAGCGTGACATAGAATTCGGAAGTCGCTAGTTCCATTGAGATTTCGAGCCCTTCTATCAAGACAGCTCTCAATCGGTTGAACTAACTAAGAACAATTTCTTGAACAGTTTCCTTAAAGATACAAGTTATGTAACATCGTGAAAATCAACATGCCCCATAAAATAAGTTTTATGTTGGGAATCAGGGTGTTGGTTAAAAATGCAATCCAAAAATGTCAGTGAAGTTATATGTTTGATGTTTTATGGTAACAAAACATTCTTGGAAGAGAGGTATGAAGAAACTTTATTAAGTTTTATGATGATGGCAAGAGTTAGTACATGTTAAATCATAATAAACGTAAATATTAAGAAAGAAATCACGTTTTATTGGTGGTTGAAATATTGATAATGTAAAATGATTTGTTCCTTTCCCCCAAATTTTATTTCCTTTAGAGGCTTGTGGCAAAGTATGAAAAACGTTGCATTACATAAATTTACATATGCACCTGCAAAATCATCATCTATCAAATGTTTCGCAAAATTAACTTGTTGAACAAAGTAAACACCTTAAAATAATAGCATACAATTGCAATACTCTCAACAAATTATCTCTGCTATTTTTGTTTTCTCAGAAATCCACGAAAATTCTGTTCTGAGAGTTGATAACTTCAAATGATTGTTGGTATTTTTAACCCATATCGCATAATGGATCCATCACTAGTAAAAAATAATCATCATCATGAAAACAATAATATTGATACATGTTCAAAGAAAAGGTAATCCAACCTAACACAACATTGACGATAATTGATTAATACCTTTTTGATGAAAAGAAAATTAACTTTGTTTTTCCTATATCTACTAAAATTAATGAATTTCCACATAATTCCAACCATCATCTATGCTACTGCAAGATGGTTTTTGTGTATACAAACCAAAATGCAAATGCACAAAAAATAAATTCATATCGATCCTAGCATTTAACTTTAAAATCATAACGACAATTACTAAAGTTAAATATGAAGTTTGTTTAATTATTTTCAGCATGTTCTGCCCACCCTGTAAATTGCTGTTTTTACAAGATTTTTTAAAATAAATTGTACAAATGTGAATGAAACACACAAATTTAAATATTTTTTTAGCCCAAAACAGATATTACACAAAAGCAACTTTATGTATTTACTAATGTTTTGCAACAGTTGTTTTAAAACTTCTTTAATGCTCTTATGAATGAATTGTGTGTATTTTTTCTTTTTTATATATGTAAGTGCTTTGATCCAGATAAAAAAAGTTATCATGTCTATATTTTATTTCGTTCCCAGAAATTCTTGACAATATTTTTAAATCAATTAATAGAATATCTTTGAAATGTCATTCAAATGATTATTAGATTTTATCTAAATTATAACGTAATTTAATCTGTATTTTATGACAGAATTGAGTATCTACAAACTGGTGAGAAGTGCGTCACCACAGTGATAATATCTTCAACATTCTACATATAATTTAAGAAACTAGAATCTATGACGTAAAATTAATATTGATTATATCAAAGAAACAAAAATCAAAAATATCGAAAACATTAATAAAATTCTTGAATATTTGGTAACAAAGTATGCAGTCTTGGAGAACAATATTTCAAATTTGCAAAAGGAATTTAATATTTGAGTAACGTCGTACTATCTGCAACCAACTTTACAAGGTAAAGTGTTTTTAAAGAATTAAGGTTTACATAAACAAACCGTGTCGATAAAAGTATCGAAATTCCAAAATATTTTGCCGCTTTAGAGTAGTCAAAGTCTGGAGTTGATACATTTATCATTACCAGTAGAGCGTTGTTCTCTTTCCTTTTTCTTGTTTAATTATTTTATGACCTTTTCGGTTACCTGTTACAATTAAAAAGGACCTTTGTAAAGACTACATTCATTCATCGCCCGTGCCATGAAGGTAAGATTTTTGTTTTGGTGGATACATTATGGACATATCCCAAAGAGTACTGAATTCAATGGTCACCAGAAACTACATTCTTTTATAGACACCAGTGTAACAAACTGGTAGTAGATTAGAACATCTGTAATAGTAACTACTGCTGGCGTACTGCAAAGGAGCATTTTTCTAGATTTTTTTCTAAAAAGTGAAAAATAATCCAAAATATTGTAAAATCGTTTAAGTCCAACAATGTGGAAAAGAGGGGCAGATTCGTATTTGTCGGGAAGGGAACTCAGCTAAGTTAATGTCAGTATTTTAGTTTTCCATAAATTTTAAACCAGGTCAAAGAATTGTTACTACTAACAAATTTCGACTCTAACTTTAATATGCTAATATTTTTTAATCATGTTTATCAGCTTGTTTAATTGGTCTCATTGAACAGTTTTCCTGCAATATTAACGATAATTTAAAAAAAAAAAACACAAAATTTCAGTTAGCTAACATTGTGCATAAAACTAAATTTGTTTGAAGTTCTTGTTCTGCCATTATTTATATAAAATTTAATGATATTGTTTGTGTAATAACTCAGGTTGGCTGTAATATTATCATACTAACTTTTCTCTGCCTGTGCTATAAGAATAAACAAAGCTTCTTAAAATTATGACATGTTGCTTATTTAAATTAATAATCTGCTGTATAAACCTAGCATCCTGGGGAAACAATGCTTTGCTGAAAATTATCAACAGATCAAACTCTTGTCTGCACTCTTTCATAAAAATACACATCAATCTTATTTAATAAGTGATAAGCAAACGGATTCTGTTATTGTTTTTTAGATATAAGACATTTTTATCTGATAATAAAAAATATAAAATGACATCACTTGAGCCATTTAACTAGTGTTAACAATATGAAGGTACCATTGCTGATCATTTTCTGGGTTGGTTCTTGTTGGAGTTTTCCAACAGTAGATGAAGCCTCCAAATGCGATCCAACTGAATGCCTTATTACAAATAATTGTCGATGTTCTTCCACCAGTAATCCTATTAATAATCCAGACGATCCAGCACCTCTGGTAAGGAATATCCATCGATAAATATCATTGTGTTAAAAACATCTAATTTTTTTCAGCTAATCGCAATAACCGTCAGTGAATCAATAGTTCACACAAATTACCCTAACTATATACAACCTCTTTTCTTCAATAAAACTAATCCAGATGGAAACCCGAGAGGTTACACATTCTATGTGAATCATGAATACACCAACTATAGTTGGGTTCAGGAGCTGTATCTTGCAGGATATGAAATCGGAGTTCATTCTATAACGTAATACTAACAACAAGCAATTTAAAATATTCTATATTTGACATTGTCTTACAGAAAAAACTCTTCGCAAGAATATTGGAGAAATGCAGCTTTGGAACAATTACAAGCAGAATTTAGTGGGCAAAAAACTATCCTAGTGAACTTCGCAGGTATTCCGGAAGAAGACATTGTAGGAGCAAGAACTCCTCAATTACAGATAGAAGGAGATGTTACTATTCAAGCCTATATCGATTCTGGAATAACTTACGATAATTCTTGGCCGGCAACATCTAACAATCGTGTTTTACCGTACACTTTGGATTATGCAAGTACTCAACAGTGCACTGTGACAGAGAAATGTCCAGTAGAAACTCATTCAGGTTTCTGGATAGCGCCTATAACTAACATTAAAGGTGCTGATGGCTTGGAATGCAATTCCCTAGCAACTTGTAACGTTGAGTAAGTCGAAAATCTCATCAAATCAAATATCTTTTATCAATAAACTTTGCAGAGGAACAGCTGACGAAATAGCGCAATGGTTACTTGGAGAAGTGGAAAGTGTCCGAAATCAAAACCGTGCACCATTAGTAATTCGTTTGGATTCATATTGGTTCGAACAAACCAAGAATAGTTTCGAAGGATTTTCTAAATTTTTGAACGAAGTGACAGATGTTTTCTTCGTGTCCGTTCAAGACGTTCTTGAGTGGATTAAAAATCCAGTACCGGTTTCACAATATACAACACCTCTACATGATGACAGATATGCAGAATGTCTACCAGTCAACTGTTACTATCCAGGTGAAGATGGTAAAGAGAGATATATGGGATCTTGCATTCCCTGTCCCGCGAATTATCCTTGGATAGATAATCCTCTAGGAGAATAATCATGCAAATTAAAACTTTTTGTTCCATCACTTCTTTTACTGTAATAACATTTCATGACAGACAATTAAAAAGATATAATCAGCCTAAACCGCATTCTTATTATATTATTATTAACTATAACATTGCTGCCGACAGTTACTTTTAACTCAGATTTAGATAAAAATGTTATCTACTTTTTAACAGCGAAAAAAGTATGAAAACGGACCAATTTATGGAAAAAACGGATCTAAATTGTATCTTATTACTAAACTGCCTTCGCAATAATTTAAAATTTAATAAGCAACTTTTGGTGGACTAAGAGCGAGAAGAAGAATTTATTAGCATGGTTGAACTGTTAGCTATCGGCAACGACAAATTAAGTGTTAAAAACAGCGATGTTTAGAATACCTCCAAAGGCAAAATTGGCGAATTAAGGGAAGCTGTTGTTGAATATACCCATCACCCATAAGAGTTCAATAGTAAGTGTACAGAGTCCAAATTCAAAGACTGAACTCCCTAGAGCTCCAAATTATTATTTGATAATATTGAGAAATATAAAAAATATGAATATTATAACATGAGATAGCAAATATTCTTTTAAATGTCAGATAAATGTTTCAGAAATAGATTTCAGAAGTTATAATCGACTTTTATTTTTCAAATGGAACACATACTCTTTTTTTTATTAGACTATTTTGTTCTTTTTAGATTAAATGTACTTAACTTTGATCAGTTTAAAATTTTTAATAAATTATCCAAAGTTTGAAATTCCGTTTGGAAGGATGAAATAAGTGACAAATCTTTCATTCTTTTATGTAGAATGTTTTGTTAAACAATTACAAACGTTTTCTAAAACCATACACTTCGACAGAATTTTCACCAAAATGGTTCTAAGAAAATACTCTCCCAATATGTAGTTGGTAACAAACTTGTACTCCTTATTTCACACGAAGCTAACACAGCAGACCAACGGTAGTCTTTGACAACTCCAGTCACTGTTGTTAAACTATGTTAGGTAACTGCCACGAAATGGTTTTTCCAACATTTGGATATTATTGTACTGTCAGGATTATGATAATGATGTCCTCTATCAGTCAAACAACAAACTTGAATCTCTGGCTTTCGAGATAAGTGTGGAGTAAATTGATTTATATTTGATAGACTCACTGCAATGTTTCGAACCACTTTAGCGCACGAGCATTAGCGAGGAGCGCTATTGAGCTTATCCATGTGACTCGCTCGCTCGCTGGTCCTCTAGGACATCACACCGATAGCGTGAGAACGGTTTAACCTATCGAGATCAAATTTTATGTACGGATTCTTTGTCAAATTCGTAGCTTTAAGTTAAATGGGCAATATAGCTCAAAGAATTGTGGGGGGCGCACAGCCCCCCTTCATTATTAATTAAGATAAAACGATTAAATTTTGGCAGTTTGTCACAAATATCGAATGGAGGGAAACAAAAGAACGAAAATCCGAATCGGTTACTTAGCGCCTGAGTTATTAGCTTTCAAAATTTTTAGATTTATAAACAGTGGGGATTTCTATATTTTTCCAAATTCAATTACAAACTTCCCTCTATAATTCGAATTATCGTTCCACATGAAAATACGTGCAAAATAATGCTAGTGCGNNATCCACAGGCTCCGACTTCCAGCTTTTCAATTAAATTCGCTTTTTCTTATGGAAATCTGTTAAGTAACTGCGAATGTGCGGGAAAAGGAAACTCAAATTTTTTTTATTATATAGCATTCATTTGTGGAATAGAACGAAGTTAAAAATATTTACTTTACCTTAAATTATAATTCGGTCAGTGAGTCAGGCTGCACTCTCAAGGGGGGCATAATGCGTTTATATGCGATGTCAATTTTCTCGATTTTTAAAATATCCAAATGTGAAAGTGATACTTCGATGTCGTAAACCATTTTGAAAATATTCAGTTTTCATTTGGTATTCCGTTGGTGGCTTGAAGCTGCGTTTTGTTTGAATTTGTCCAACATATTTTCAATGATTTGTTGATTTTAGTTTTTTAATATTTCGTTTAATTATCGATAAATCAAACTCTTATTTGGACTTTTTTTCGAAAATACAATCAAGTTTACTCAGCAGCCGATATACAAAAAAAAATCAAAGGAGTTAGTATTGTTTTCTGAATTTAATCTAATTTAATCTGATAAAGAATAGTATATAAAATAAATTACTTGTACCGCATAATTAGTCCCAGCATTATGAAGGTGGCATTACCAATCATCCTGTATGTTACCTCTTGTTGGAGTTTTCCAACAAAAGAAGAAGTAGCCGAGGTATGTAATCCAACTGAATGCCTGATTGCGAATAATTGTCGATGCTCTTCCACTACTAATCCAATTGATAGTTCAGAAGATCCAGCTCCTCAGGTTGGTCTGTGAAATTTACGAGTAAACCTAGTCCCACATGATTTCTATTTTTTTCAGTTAATAGCAATAACCGTTAGCGAATCTGTAGTTCAGACAGTATACGATAAATACTTAACGCCCCTTTTCTTCAATAAAACTAATTCAGACGGCGGTCAAAGAGGTTACACGTTCTACGTGAACCACGAATATACCGATTATTCTTTAGTTCAAGATTTGTATCTTCGAGGATATGAAATTGGAGTTCATTCCATAACGTAATGCTAACAATGGGCAATTTATAATATTCTACGTTTAACATTTTATTACAGGAAAAATACTTCGCAAGAATACTGGAGAAATGCACCCTTAGAAGATTTACAAGCAGAATTCGGTGGACAAAAAACTATCCTGGAGACCTTCGCAGGTATTCCAGAAGAAGACATCGTGGGAGCAAGAACTCCTCAATTACAGATAGAAGAAGATGTTACTATTCAAGCCTATATCGATTCTGGAATAACTTACGATAATTCTTGGCCGGCAACATCTAACAATCGTGTTTTACCGTACACTTTGGATTATGCAAGTACTCAACAGTGCACTGTGGCAGAAAAATGTCCAACAGAATCTCATCCAGGTTTCTGGATAGCACCTATAACTAACATTCTAGGTGCTGATGGCCAGGAATGCAATTCCCTAGCAACTTGTAACGTTGAGTAAGTCGAAAATCTCATCAAATCGAATATCTTTTATCAATAAACTTTGCAGAGGAACAGCTGACGAAATAGCGCAATGGTTAATTGGACAAGTGGACATTGTTCGAGGTCACAACCGCGCTCCATTGGTAATTCGTTTGGATTCATACTGGTTTGAACAAACTGAAAATAGTTTCGACGGATTTTCTAAATTTTTAGACCAAGTGACAGATGTTTTCTTCGTGTCCGTTCAAGATGTCCTTGAGTGGATTAAAAATCCAGTACCGGCTTCACAATATGCAACACCTGTACATGATGACAGATATGCAGAATGTCTACCAGCCAGCTGCCACTATCAAGGTGAAGAGAGATATATGGTATCCTGCGTTCCCTGTCCTCCGAATTATCCTTGGATAGGTAATCCTCTTGGAGAATAATTTCATCAATAAACGTTATACGTTTACGCAACTATTCATATGTAAAACATAAAAAAATAAATCGGTACATCAAACTGTTTCTTTTTATTACTAATCGTTTAAAAAAATATTACTGTAAGTTATTAGCAGTAACGTTCAACTTCTGCAACCGGATTGGTTGTTGTTAGGCAAATTATTGGTAGTATGTAAAACGTTGTAGATCAACATTTACAGAACAGAACATTTTAGTAACATTTCTGAAGACATTACAGAAATATAAATCCCCAACTTCGTTTAGAAGCACATCATACTATCGACTGTTCATTTAAAAATTGCGTTAAATCGCTATTGACTTTTTGATAGACGAAGATGCTGCAAGAAAGGAATGTGCTCTCTTATGTCAGAATTTCAAATTTGTCAAATATAGTCATTTTCTTTTCATATTAATAAAAAGTCTCG
>QDEB01090595.1:0-11935 GCA_004193795.1 Asbolus verrucosus | reverse complement strand
ATATAATTTGGCGGAGATTGTCAGGTGTAATTGGTGGAAAAATTGTGAAAAATGGTTAAGCTACAACGTCTTTTTCTTGTTGCAACATTATCTATCTTCACTTTAAAAAAAGGGAGTTTTCCATCTCCACTTCAAAAAAATTAAAATGACATCAACATCTTAAAAATTAAATATCATAGAAGTAAGCTTCGAACCTTGAACAATTTATTATTGAAATTTCATTACTAAATGAAATAATTGGATCGTTGGACCATTAGTATAGGGACATGCTGTAGATAAATTTTTAATCTTCACATAGCGGAGAGAGAGGTTATTGTAGAAAGTTCTTAAGTGAGTTAACTGATGACTGTTTACAGCGATAAACACTTGCAGGGTTGCTCAAACTGTGACACTAAAATATAAGTACTTTAATTCAATAATAGTTTAGAGTGAAACGTTAAAACGCTTTCTGTCAAAGCACCTCTCAGAGAGCAAGTTTACAAAGGTGTAAAGAGAAATATCCCAAGTCCCTTTCGCCACAGTTAATTTTAACTAGAGCAGGGTCAAATTAAATCGGGTATAAAATTGAGTCATTTTAGATTAAAAAATTAATAATTAATCTAGTGATGTTAGAAATGAATACATCCGTTGAGGGTGAGGGTGGCTTATTTTTTTTTAAATAAAATAATATAATATATTTTTTTTATTAATATAGGGGAGACATGAGCAAAGTGGCCCCTGTTCAATATGATTATTGAAAATGTTGCAATTGTCTGACTTTCCGTCAACAGAACAGATTTAAAAACTCAGTGAAATATCACAGCCATAGTATAAATAGTCAGTTATACAGTCAAAAACATCTGCAGAGTCAATGAGAATATAATATATCATATTCATAAATAAAGTTGTTGATACAGATAAACGTTAGTAAAAAGTTTCAACAGGATTACAACATTAATACATTGATGCACCAACAACGAAAAGACGGCGGACAAAATTCAACACAGCAATTGTTACCTGGTTGTCTCAACTAGAAAGAAGAAGTCAATATTTCAATGAAGATTTATATAGAATGATGATTTCATACAATATCCCACTGCATAATTTTTTAGAAAAATATACTAAAGAAAAAATGGTTTCAAAAAGAAAAATTTGATGGAAGTGTGTTTCTAAGTTATACGAAGAAAATGTTCTGCAAATCAGAAATCTGATTGGAGACAATTACATCTGGTTTGGTGTCGATGAAACTACGGATGCAAATGGCCGATATATCGCTAAGTTTATTGTATTTTGAATAGTGAACTGGTCACCTGGTCATTTAGTTACGGTGAAGGAGCTAGAAAGAACAAACCACTTAACAATTTCAAGATTACTCAATGAAACTTTGGTTTGCTGTCAACTGCCCTACGTCAAGGTGTTATCATATATATGATCACTCACGGACGGTGCAGCATATATGATAAAAGCACGTCAAAGTTTAATTTTTTTTTGCCAAACCTTCTTCATGTTACATGCTTGGCACATGCAATGAACTGCGTTACTGAAGCTGTTAAAGAAGAATTTTTTCTAGTAAACAAATAAATAAATAATTTACAAATTTACAAAGAAATAACGGAAAATGTTCCGCTTCCATAATCTATCCTAACTAGATGGAGAACTTGTATTGATATTCAAAGGCTTATTTCAAAGTATTATTACAGCATATTTAGTTCCATAAGATAGCTATTTTTTACGACATAAAATGCACATATGCCTAATTTTTGTGGCATATATGCCCAACCTCGGTTTTTGGTATTTTTACAAAACTAATTTGAAAAGGAAAGAAAACGATATAAAAACAAGAAAGAAATTAAAAATGTAATAAGAAAGAAGGTCCTAACTATCTCCATTTCTAAAATTCTAGATAAGTTTAATGTATTTTGCTACTCAACAGAAAAAATATTTTCCAATTCTAATAAATTAACCTTAACATACTTATTTATGTTGTAAATATTTGCGCTATTACGTTTGGTAATGATCAAACAATAAATTTTCTGAAGAAATAAGCGATATGCTAAACATGCCTGACACTGTTAAAGATTGATTTTCATGGACGATCTAAACATTTGAGTGGGAGTTAAACTGACATAAATGATAATGGAAACAGATTGATTGAGATTTTCTGGATTCGTAAATGCTTATTTCGAATATTTATTCTTAGGTCGATTACAAAAGCCTGGAAGTCGGAGCATGTGGATCTTTAAACTCGGTGGATCTTTGATTTGTGTGGATCTTTGAAACTGATTTAATTTATTTAATATGGGTGCCGAATCTGCATCTAATATTGCGCACTCGCATGCTTTTGCAAGTATTTTCATGTGAAATTACAATTCGAATTATGTAGTGAAGTTTATAATTGAATTTGAAAAAAAATAGAAGTGCCCACTGTTTATTAATCTAAAAATTTTGAAAGCTAATAACTCAGGCGCTCCATTCAATGTTTGTGACAAACTGACAAAATTTCATTGTGTTATCTTGATTAATAATGAAGGGGACCTGTGAGCTCCCCACAACCCTTTGAGCTATATTGCCCATTAACGAATTTATATCTACGAATTTAACAAAGAATTCGTACACAAAATTTGAACTCGATAAGTCAAAGGGTTCTCAGGTTATCGACGTGACGTGATTCTGTACGGGCAGCGAGCCAGCGACATGGACAAGATCAATAGCGCTTCTTGCTAATGCTCGTGCGCTAAAAACACAAATGAAATACAAAACATCCAAGCTTGATAGTTCGTATTAAGTGCAATGCGAAACTTACAAAAATTGAAGGATTATTTTGAAAACGGATACTACAGATGGAGAAAAAATTCAATAAAAAGCAATCAAAACAGTGAAAAAATAAATACTTAGAGTTTGTAAATAGTGCAATCAAGTCGTTCTTGGTAATAAATTCGAAGTAATATAAGTTAAGAAAGAAGTGACATATTTTAAAATAGATTACTGAACATTGAGGCTAAGTGTAAGTTAACCCTGGTTAGAATTTTTGAATAAACCCTCCAAAGCATTATTTAAATATTGTCACTCTTAGCCCGGAGTCAAAGTATCACCTTTCACCTTGTGAGATATATTTATTCTGCGTTTACAACACAATTAAAGTGAACTCCAGTCTGTTCAGCTGCTATTAATTAATAATTAATTATGCTTTAAGAACCGTTATAAGTTTTAAACTTAATTCGAAGCAATTACACGAATCGTGAAAGTTATCCCCAAACCCCTTTCAACTTATTACTATCATGAAGTTGTTGAAATATAATGAGTAACGATCAGTGGCAAGCACAAAAGCCTTAATAAAAATTCTCAGCGATAACAAAACTGGAAAGGGCAGATAAAAGAAAATTAGAAAAACGTAAGAACGGTTTTGAAAAATTTTCGTACTTAAAAGTCGTTGAAACGCTTTCTTTGTTGTATTTTTCATTGTGTTCTATGACAAAGGGGCGGAGATCTAAACCCTCTTTACCGAGTTCAGTAATTATTTTCTAGAAGCGGCACAATTAAACTAAACCTGAGCTTTCATGATATTAAAATTTTTTAGTAAGACAGAGGAAAGCTTGACATTTCCCAAGCGCTCGTTTAATGATTTTTGCGTTCTAAAAATAGCAACGTTATTGAAAATTCAAAAGATTTTCAACGTATGAAAATGGGCAGGGTGTAATAAGGCTGGGGTGGAGACTGAATCGGGTCTGTATGTGAAATGGTCGAGTTTTGCATAATGTACATTAGCAGAGACAAGGCTTTCCTTTCGTCGCACACGGCCATTATCCGATTTTATAAAGATTTGGGATCATTTACTTCTTGTATAAGGAATTTTACGATGGTTTCATGCCCGATTTTAATGTCGCAGTCTTTTTTCCGTAATCCGATAACCCATAAACGTTAGAAACGAGATGACGCGCTTAACCCCATCGTACTTTCTATCACAGTTAATGCAACAAAAAATTGGGATGGGACACTAAACGTTATTCGACCTGACACAGAAAATGGGGTGATACCATTAATTCCGGTTATCACTTCCAAAATTGACGGCCTCCAACGAGGTTCGATATTAATCGTTACTACTTGCCGTTTTTTCGGTTTTTAAAGCAGTTTTTGACTGTTCTTCTGTCCCTGCAATGGTCATATTTGTCTCATTGCACGTTCATTTGTATGGTCGAGGCTTTTTACGTTTCGTTTTTGTTGCAACAGCACATGATTGAGGTAGAGGGTAAAAAGGGAGGATGAGAAAAGCTACGTTTCTGATGGAAACCTGCAAAGAAACGAGTTCAGGAGGGACAGTGATGTTTAATTTGGAAGAGAAATGTTAATTTAAAAATGACAAAATAAAACAAGCGTGAAATTATTGAAAAAAGACGACTGAAGGGATGGAGTGAAAGATGTTTAAAGGGGATTGAGACGCTGCGAGAATAATGAGATGCGATTGTGGAGACGACATTTGGAAATGATTTCAAGGATTATGTCAGGATAACTAAATTAAATCAGATAGGGGCAAAAAATAATATTAATTTTTAAAATTTTATTATTTGCAAATCAAAATGAAAATTACTACAAAATATTTATTTCCTTTCCTTTGTTATTTGAATTCTGTTATCTTCTTATTCCCCTTCTTTTTAAACGTGCTTGTAAAATCCTATTGTTTGTTCTCGATGTTGTTTTAAATTCGATCTTAACGCTTTCCCTTCTATTTCACTTCTTATTTCTCAGAAGTTTTCTTTAAAACTTTTCCATCCTCTATTTTCTACCATTTCTGGTTTACTACATATTTTAACATTCACTTGTCCTACCATTACAAAAAAAATATATGTAATTGTTGTAATAGCGGCATTTTATATTTACGACTTTTTTCCTTTTGATTTATAGATTCTCTCATAATTAAAATCGCTAAAAAAATAATTTAATTGGAGACATTTGGAATTTGGAACTATATGAAGCATGAAATAGTCTTCAGAAATGAATGTATATATTTTTTATGCGCCACTATTACCGTACTACACACTTGAAAACGCACGTAAGTAATCACCGCCTCAAATTATATGAAGAAATTCATCTTAAGTACCCTCAATTCGATATTATAAATTATAATAATAAATTATAAAAACCATCAATACGTAATAGTTATTTGGAAAACGATAAGTGTAAACTGTATTAGGACAGGATTGTTTTAACCAATACACGTATCGTCGCCAATAAACCTGATATCATTGTATTTGATAGACAGAACCGACAAGTATATCTCTTAAATATTGTCGTGTCGAATTCACATATCTCTTACAGACCTACAACATAAAAACTGACAAATATTTACAACTTTGTGTTGCAACTTGAAATTTATGAAATCTTGAAAAAATTTTAATTTTACCGTTAGTTATTTCTGCTACGGGTATAGTAACCAAATCTCCAATCCGTAACATAAACACATTACATTAAAAAGAAAATTTTATTAATGAAGTTCAAAAGGCGATATCATTCTGCTCGTGTCATATGGTCGGAAAATTTTTTAACATTGATGACGCAGAACACTAGCGCTGAACTACGTCAAAATGATAATTACAGTGCGGCAAGACTGGATTAAAAATGTATTATCACTTGATAGCAACATCCGCGATGATATGTGAATATCCGGCTTGATGAGCGTGTCGGGTTTCGGTTTAACCGAAATTATCACAAAAGTGAACTGAAAAACGTATTTTTTAGGTTTTGTTAATACGTCATGAAGAATTTAGAACTACTGAGTCTGCTGAAACGTCATACTTCAGCAATTTTAAAAGATTTTATGGAGAGTACATAATATTTCAAATTTTAGAATCAATTTTTATGAACGAAATGTTTAAACATGGATCGTCGACATTAGGTATTAATGTAAAAAGGGAAATAAAAACATGCACACCGCTTATTTTATTGAAAAAAAAAAACGTTTTAAAATTAACAAAAAATAAAGGTCATGAAGGTTTTTTTTTTTTGAATTGCCGGTCAGAAACGTAAAATTTTCTGTCTTTGTCTGTTTCACTTACTTTGATACTTCAGACGATTTCAAAATTAAATAAGGTAAAAGCGTATGACCTCTGAACTTTCATATTCCATTTCACCTTAAGTAATTTATTTAACAATTTGTTTTCTCCATTTTATTCTTGTGTCATTTGAACGCATATTTTCTTTTTACGCTGTTTCAAATGCCAGAACAGTACATGCTTCAGGTTTGTCGACGTTTCAATCGCGACCCTATGCAATAAACATGAACAAAAGTGGGAAGTAAGCATAGATATAAAAAACTAAAACAAATTCCCTCTCAATTGGTAACGTAACCGAAAATTCGGTATTCAATGAAATTTTTATAACCAACATCTAAAATCGTCAAAGACTGAAACCATAATACCGCGTCTCAGCTACGCGATTTCCACCGCCATAAATTTGTAAAAACCCCTCAGGAACGTATTTTTCCAGATTCCTCCCTTTACAAATGCCAATTTTCATTTAAGAAAACAACAGTTCTTCCATTTTTATCTTAAACGAATTTTAATGTTAATGTGCGAACGATGTATATGACAGTTTCAAATTAAGTTCGCAGGCAGCATCTTAAATTTTCTGATCGCTATAACCAAAAAATAAAAAACGCTTTAAGTGCTCTTCATCTAAATTCGGATGGATTCGGGGGTAATGTTTGTAATTCCCCCGGGTTTGATCCGCAACGGAGAGATGCCACTTTGGTTGCATACTTCAGATAGTTCCGGTAACGAATCCAACTTTTGTATTCAAAATTCGAACCGTTCAATTTATTAGCCAGCTCCTGCGTTAGCAACAATTACAAGGGCGTGGAAGTCTCAGGGGGGCAATTTCGACTCTTCAGATCAATAACAACTTCATTCGTTATTTTAATCTGCATAATTTTCTTATAAAACTGTCATAAAGCAATATTCGAGTGGTACGTTTCGAATTTACAGCCTCTCCGGCTCGATTTCCATGATTCTGTAATAACAAAACAGCTTTTCCAGCGAGAAAATGTCGAAATTTTATTTGGTTAAGGACGACTTTCGAAGTTGATAATGGTAATTGGGGGCACGTGTGGTAACAGCTACCATCCGGAACATTTCGCATAAAAGTGTCAAAAAAATCCGGTTCCGGTCCGTCGAACTCGTCCGGAATTTAACAATGGGGTGTTGTTTTCTTCTTGCTACTGTCTTCGCCGCCCGGTATCGATTTGTGCGTCCCAAAAATGTATGGCTCTACTCTCATCCCCCACGGCAAAAGGGAAAAACTCCGACTCCGAGATTAAACAGAAAAATAAAGAGAGGTCAAGTATTACACGTTTGCATTTCGCATTTCTCGCAAGAAAACTCTTATCCTGGCTATATAATAGTCGCACATCGAACTTTAATTAAACCGTGTGTGTACAAAGTTTGCAGGCGTGTAATGTATTTATCTTCCGAGTTCCGTGGTGGTTCCAAATTGGTTTCGAGGAGTATAACACCGAAACCGGTAAGATGTGAAATTAACCAAGTTGTACAGAGGGATTACATTCATAATTAAATTTCCTTCTACACGTGTATCTTATGCAGGCGGCACTTATCAAACTCCATGTCTTCGTCTGAGTTAATGTACTTCGACTGCTGTTGCAGTTGTTTCTAATGACGATCAATCAGTTCGAGCACAGCTCGCTATCAATTATTCAATCAATCTTAACAAAACCCTTCCTAGCTATTGCGTCATTACTCCGAACTGCACGACAACTTGCTGATTTAGATAAAAACCAGACGTTTCAACCCCTAAAAAAGGAGTTATAAAAATGAATGAATTGGTCTACCCTCAAAATAGTGGCCATCGAACTGGTTATGTGTTTGGGTTTCGGATTATTTCCATGCTGTGACATTTATTTCGTTATCCGGTAGCCAATAATGTAATTATTGAGACTATCAAAATGAAATGCCGTCGCCTTGTGGCCAAAACTTGAACAATTCGTGTTTGACAAAAACTGCACATTGGCAAATTGTGAACGTGACATAACGATAAAATGGCCCAACTTCGTCGTGTTTTATCACCTAATAACAGTTTTAATTTAAAAGTTTGCCCCACCTTGCATCAATTTAATCCACATCGAACGATCGAGTTGAAAAGATAATTTGAAACTCTTTCACATCTTATTATTCGTTTCCTTTCTAATTGTTACACTTCTCATTATACGTGAACGAGTCAGGTGGAGCGGAATACTCTACATAATAATAGCAAAGTTCTTTTATTTGTTCTGAAGCGCAAGTTTTGCCGGTTATTGTATATTCTCGTTATTTAAGCGATGAAAATGTAATTTTAGAACGAATCCGATAGGCAACCAGTAAAAGTGATACAAAGTTATTTTGACTACATACTAACTTATTATTAATTATTATTAGTTAATTAAGAATAAATTAAACAAACAGATGAAAATATAAAGTTTTGAAAAATAAATGTAATAATCATAGTATAATTCGATGAGACTGCTTCCTTAAGAAGTTACATTCTCTTGAAAATCGTTAGAAAGCTTATCTTGGACACTTGTGGCTCACTTGGGAAACATTTAATCAAAAAGGTTATATTTCCTTTTAGATTTATTTATTCTGCTGTGCTGCAATAGTTCCCCAAGTGAATTTTGGAAAAGGTTCGACTAACACAAATAAATGAAAATCGCATAGTTCTAAAACGAATTGCAGTGCCTTTAAACGAATAAAAAAAAAAGTGGCACGATAAAACGATATAAAAACTCGAAGTAAATAAACCATTTGGAAAAAAATCTAGAAAAACTCTAAAAAACCATTGAGTGTAATGAAAATCTGACCAATATTTTTACCGATACATTATTTTCATCTCGTCTTATGCTATATGTGAAAACATTGTGACTTTGAATTTCTACTTGTATTTCTACTAACACTAATTTAATATTATTAGAATGTGTTACAAAATAGGATTTATTTAAAGTCAATTTTTCTAAACAATATCGGATTTTGTAAGAAACAGGGTAAACAATATTAACTGCAAATATTAACATAAACTTCTCAAAGTTGTGACAGACTAATGTGGTAGGATAGGAAATTATTTTGCTTAATACTGATTTATGGATAAGATAATTCCTTCTATATAGTATAATATCATATGATATTTAACATTTTTCGATTAACCAGAAAATAGTTCTTCCAGCTCCCTAACAAAGAAGTCGATGGAAATTAGTAAAAATTAAAAAACCTGATTTCAAAAAAAAGACGAATCTTTTTTTACGTGTTATCTAAATATTTTTGAATATGTTGCATTTGACATACCTCTTTCATAATTTCATAAACAATAAATATAATTAAAAGATTTTAAAAAGATTTATTATGGTGGATTTAAACAAGCAAAAATTAAATTGTCATGAAAACCAATGATTTTAATTTTGGCTATTAGTTAAATCTTGAATTTTGAATTGTATCACTTGTATAATTCACGTTTAGTCACTTGCATTTCTTACAAGAAAATATTTTTTTGCTTCTCCTAACTTTTTTCTATCTCTTCTAAATTTTAAGCTTCTCAAGATAGACATTCTTCAAGTGACAAGTTATTAATTTAATCCTACATTGATATTTTTGAAGTTTTAACAATTATAAAGTTTTAAAACTTCGATTTTTATACCTATAATTCTATATTTTTTTAAAACTAATTTTAGCTTTTAACATGCATAAGAATAAGCTTTCATTTTATCAAATATCAAAAAATATATAAAAATTAACATTGATATTACCAATCTATTTTCCATTCTGTTGTTACATACTATTTGCCATTGTGAAAATGGACGAAAAAAAGTTTTTGTTGCGATTTACTTATACAAATTTTGCGATTTCTTCCTAATTAAAAAAGGCACATCAAAAGTGAGTTGCTACTTTAATATTTCCTTCGTGTTTGATGATGAAGGATTAGTATGGTATAGTATTTTATTTGGGATCCTAATACATAACAATTCTAGGGAATTGGCTTTAGGATCCTCTGTACTGATTGGTTATTAGAGAACCCGTGACCACACCTTTTCTCTCAACATCACTGTATAATTACTGGTTGCCTGGTGTTTAAAGACCCTCACTTGTAAGAACTGCTTATTAATAAAATAAAACTCAACCCAACAATAACTTTTGTTGTGATAACCACCGTTTAAAAATAATGTTATTTTGGGTTAATTCTAAGATTATTTATTAAGAATTGCGGAGAAAAAATGTCTAAGCTGGCTTCAAAAAACACACTGCAGAGTTTCAGACCACACTCTGTATAGCTTGTAAATACTACTCAGCGAAATACAACCGACATCTTTTGGTCATAAATAAAAACAATGGCATATGTTCTAAAATTTCGCTTAAACGAGACAAATCGAAACTACTATTTCAGTGTAATTTCAACTCACGCTTTATTTTCAACTCCGTTGGAGATTTATGCATTCAGGATGCGAGATGTTTTATGATTGTTCAATCGTAGCTGTTTATTTTTTATGTCGCTTCGTTAACACAGAAACAGCATACAAGAAACCATTACCAACACCACTTAATCAAAGCGATAGTAAAACGTGGTGCAGGTAAAAAAGCACTTCCTTGTGTAAGAGTTTATTTCAGTCAACAATGTATCTTTTATACAACGAAGGATTCATCATGCAATTCATAGCTCGTAATTTGAGGTTGTTCAGTTTATTAGACGTTATGAACCACTATTATGGTCATTATTTATTCCTTGTTCTCTATCCCCATTATTCTCGCTCTAGATCAGCGTAATCGACTACTTATTCTTCATTTTATTGTATTTTTGAGTTATTTTATGGTGATCACTTATGTTCGGACATTTTAAAAACCACAGAAAAATCACAAAGCTGTTAATTATGACTTTGGTGACATATCGATTAAATCTATAATAAAAACCAAAGCATTAAATTCAGCTTGGCTGTCATAAATTTTACGTGGATCTTTTTCCAATCACGCGATATAAAGTAACTACTTTACTTTCCGATTGTTGTTGAATCTGTAATGAAACCCTCTCGGTTTTTTAATGAAATTGCATTTAGCTGTGGAGTGACGCTTGTCCTAGATCGGATTCAGCGAACCATTCAATTATAAAAGCAGTTATAATAAAATGTTGATGTATTGTTGTCTTTTTTTAATAACTGTAACAATGATGTCGCCGAAAATGATTTACAGTTTCGATGGAACCAACAATATTAAATTTCCCAAACATTTCTATATTAAATGAAACACTTTCGAAGTTTATTTGTGCGTCGTAATTTATCTTTAAAAGATGTATTTTAAAATTTAAATTACTTAGCGGGAAATTATTTTGATTAGAAAGAAGAGGATTAATAATTGTATGATACGCCTTTGTCTCGTATAAATTCCCTTTCCTCATCTCCGTTACCATATTGTCTTTTCAGACAATATCCGGGTTAAATTAAATGTAAAGACGGTCTTCTATGTTTTACGGAAAGTCAACATTCCTTATTAAGATGAATGCTGACTAGGAAAACAGACAAAATATACAAAATACAAAACGTCTTATTTTACCCTTAAGTATTTTTATCAATTTACATACATTTATTTATTTATTTTCTACATTTTACAGCAAATTCAAACATCAGATGCAAGGTGGATCAAAATTTATATCCCTGAGAAAATTTAGTCACAGTATATGTAGTGGGTAAATACATTTTGGCACAAATTGTGTAGAATAATAAACATCGATTTTTGGAAAAAATCATCTGGCGTTTTTTTAAATTTCTAATCTTGTAACAGAGTGACCTATTTTTTTCTTTATTTTGATAATTTTTGAATTGACTACAAATTGACATACAAATTTTACTCAATATAACATTTTCTAAAAATCATAATTTCATAAAACTCTGGTATTCTTATTTTAAGATAATTCCAAATATTTTTAACCGCTTATCGCC
>QDEB01090566.1:4347-20806 GCA_004193795.1 Asbolus verrucosus | reverse complement strand
CATTATACACTGGTAGTTTATAATGAAAAATTATTCACCCCTTTCTTCATGTAGGTCGAGAAATGGAATTTCATACCATTCTTACATGTGTCAAAATATTACGGTTTATTACTAGTAGTGGAAAACAATATTTACAAATTTTATTTTAATATGAAATATGTCCATCTCTTGCTTTTATAAATTCTTTGACACGATGTAGCATATATCTAACCAAATTTAAAGTTTTTACTTCTTCATCGCTAAATCAAACTGTTAGTGGTACAATCCATTTTTTATACCTTCCCTTACATATATCCCAAAAATTCTCTTGGGAGAGTTTTTTGGCCATTTAAGAACCTTTCTTTCGAAAAAAGTTTTGTACTTTTAGTGATTTATGGCGGGCCATAAATACTTATCCGAATTCATCATTCCATTAATCGGCACTGTTTTAATGCACTTTGTCTAAATTAATTTGCACTACTGTATGTACACGCTTGTGCAAATCTGAACTGTTTCTATGAAAATTTGATATTGTCTTTGGGAGATGAAGGAACTCCAGATCAATAAAATTATGAATGTATTGAATTACTTTCCTGAATCAAAATAATGAAAAATCCCTACAGAATTCACTGAATTATTTAAATATGTAGAACAAGCACGGTTTAAAATGGAATAATCGCCGTTTTCAATATTCCTTTCCGCTCGCTGAACCAATAAAAATGGCATGGATATTAAAACATTTAACCGATCTACCCACGTAGTTTTCATATGCATGTTTTACTTCGTTATTATACATACATTCACGTTGCAAAGTTGATTTTGCTAATGGAATGGCAAACATGATATTACAGATTGCGGGTCCCTGAAGTACAAAGATTGAAATGATAGATTGCATAATATACTATGCAGAAAAATGAGAGTCTACTGAAATGTCTGAGATCGAATGATATATTATTATTGAGCTGTCATGCGAAAAGATCGACTATTGCTCCCTTGATGGTTGACTATTCTTTTTAAAATTTATGCCTGTAATGTCCTTCTACTCGCTGAATAGTTACATTGGAATTTAAGTTAAGACCACTCTAAGGGGCAATTTTCCCCTCCATAAAGTGGCTGGTATTTGGTTGTTTTGTTCTGAAAATTTAAGCAAAAGTATGGTATAATGTGACTCCTACAATTTCAGTTTTTCAGATAGGTATATTATACAATATATTTTTCTTATCTTCTCCGTTTCTAAATTATTCCGTTTCGAGCAGCTTATATCTTTTCCATCTTTTCCATTTACTCTCTACACAGTATCCGTGTTATACAGTTATAAAGTTCCCCGACGAATCCTTGACCGATACACGAAACGAGGTAGACAAGAATTTTACTCACCTAGAGAAAGAGAACTTGCTGTAAGCAACGCAGGCCATGGTAACTTATCCCAGTGGAAACTCTCGAACCCTGTCAAAAACAGTCCCAAACTCAAAGGCCACAGCAGCGCAGCATTCAGCATCCCAATAAGCGAAAAGAACAAAGCCACTTGTCCGTAAGTGGCCTCGCCGATGACTTTCTTGAACAGCACTTTGTAAACGGCCGAACCAGCTGCAGCCGAAGTTGCCAGCACCACGCCCCCTAAAGTTGGGCTGCCGGTAATTCCATCCATGTAGGCCAGCAAGGCGACCCCCGTATCGCAAATAATCACAGCCATGATCTAGAGAGAGCTGAAAAATTAGTTCCTTCGGGGGAAAAATTTTTTAGACGCTTACCCGAATGCCGACAAATTGCTCGTGGAGGATCACCCACGAAAGAAGATATACGAAGGACACGTTCGTGGCGAACAAGGCCATGACGTCGGTGGCCAACAGGATTCGCAGCGAGAGGATGTACATGTAATTTGTCCCCACCCACAGCAGACAAAATAGACTGCACCTTGTCATGAATCGCCCTGAGACATATGGAGTGTAAAGGTAGGGTCGTTTCATTAAGGGATGAGACGGACCTGCGGTGAATCCTTTGTCTCTGTAACCTCGTATACTTTCTGAAAAAATATCCGATGCAGACTCGCACCGTTTTGTGCTCAAACGACTTAAGAAGTATAACGGAAAAAACAACATCGTCCAGTTTGTTACAAACCATGTGGTAAAAAAAGGCGCCTGATATGATGCTGCCTGAAAAATACACATCTGAATACACTCACCCTGAATGCGAATAGTTGAATTCGAAATGATTTCTTCTTATGTACACTGGCGATGCAAAGGAACTCGTTTCACACGAATGAGAATCACTGCATTATGCAAAAATATTCGTTGCGCCAGGGAAACTGCTCGGAAAACGTCGATACATGTAAGCGAGATTAAAAACTTTTCAGCAAAATGCAATTATCATGATCAGTTAGGAAAGCTCGAGAGCAAGAAACATTTTAATATCTGTTAAATATCGTTGCGTTATTTTTGGTTCTGCAGTTCTGGCATTGACTTTCGATAAAAAAAAATTACCAAAGTTTCATTTCTACTCAAATATATTTCTTGTATTCAAAAATATATTGTTTACAAATATTAAAAAGAAACACAAATCTAGTCTAAAGTAAATTCAAAATTATCTATTTTAATTGCAAAATACAGTACATCCTTGTGAGTGCAATTTCGCCATTTCTCCATCCTTGAAACATTTCAAACACTTTGCATTTGTAGAGCATTTTTAAGAAAATTTACGAAAATTATTTTAATATACTTAAAATACCTCAACAATGGATCCGTTTTGATCAAGTTTTGACATTTCGTCTCTCGGTTTGTTGTAATTAAAGTTCGGATTTTATGCAAAATACATATTGTTTAATATTGGGAATATAACTTTAATCTTGGACGAATTACATTAAACTAAGCATGTGGGGTTATAAAAAAAATGCATAATTTGCATATTTCTATATTGAGAGAATATTTTGGTTATAATGTGCATAAACAGCATATTTTTGCCTTTTTAGGGTAAACTTATTTTTTTTTGTCAATTCTAACTTGTAAGCAATACACAAATAAGCAATGTTCTTAGAACGCTACCTGTCCGTCTTAGTAAGAAATTATAGGGATTGGGATTTCTCATTCCTGGGGCCGGTTTCGGCAACACTTCAAATTTCAGGTGTTAAATATATACATAATTTGGGTTTCCCAAACTATGAAAAGAGAAAAGGGGTACCTAAATCTTAATATAAGAGCTTTAATTTCAAATAGGATTCTTCATTTGTCGTTTAAGTGCCGTGAAAGCAAGTATGCCGAAAGTTTCTCTTGTATCCGTTTGGATAAGAAATTATTCAGAACTAACTTTCAATAATGAAGAAGTGTTTTTACAAAACTTGTGAAAAAGTGATAAATTTTCCTTTGTATTTGTTTTTTGATGTAGTATAAATAAAAACATTTTTTTACGAAATTTTTTCTGCTCTGAAAAAGTGCCAAAAATTTCAGTTAGTTTGAACAGGTTAAATTTAGAAAGAGCTTCAGGAAGAAAAATTTTATTATATGTAGTTCTAAGGTAATTAAAATTAGCTACCAAAAATATTATTTTGTTATTTAGGGTCGCCTATGAAAAAAGCAGAAAAATAAGAGAAACTAACGTTTCTTTACAACGATCTTTTTCGGTTTCATCTTTAAAATCATCGTCATCATCAGAACAAAAACATTTTAATTTACAATTGTATGACGCGCTAATAAGTGCAGATATTAAGTTAAATAAACAGCAAAACCCTAAATTTAAAATTTTTTTCGAAACTTTTTCTAAAAAAACTATACTACACACGAGAGTACATTACGAAAAAACTATGTAACTCCGATATACAATAATGTAATGGCAGAAATCAAAAACTAGATTAAAAACAACTTTTTTATATCATTGTAGACGAAACGACTGATGTATGTAGTAGATATATTGTGAATTTATTGATTGGTGTTTTAAGCGAAAAAATTTTACCAATTTCTTTTTTAATTAGCACCAAACAACTACAGAAAACAAATAGTTTAGAAATTGTTCGCTTTGCAAATGAAGGATTAATGACGTTTTTTGCTACAGATATACTTTCAACCGAAAATATTCTTCTTTTTGTTAGCGATGCAGTTGCATAAATGGTAAAGGCAAGGACAAACTTAAAAATATTTCATAAAAATCTCACTCATGTAACATGTTTGGTACATGGCACAAATAAAATTGCTGAAGAAGTTAGATCCCAATTTCCATTAATAAATTCTTTAATTAATTAATTTAAAAAAAAAAATATTTGTCAAGGCACCTCTTCGGGTTCAATTATACAAAGAACGTTTGCCTAATGTTCCACTGCCACCTCAACCAATGGGGAACGTGGTTAGAAGCAGCCATTTTTTTGTGCTGAAAATTATAATGGCATAAAAAATATTGTAATCGAATTTGAAAATACAATTGATTCTATAACAAAATCCAAAAATTTATCTGAGAAACAGGAAGTTAAAGAACAATTAACATTTATTAAAACACACTACAATCTTTTAAGTCATTGCATAAAAGAATTAGAAACAAAACAGAGGTCATTGATTGATGCGATTGGTGTTGTAAATCGATATGAAGGCGAATTAAAAATAATTCCTGGTGCTGCAGGAAAAATAATATTAAATAAATTCAGTAGCGTAATTTCAAAAAATTATGGATACCAGGTATTACCTACTCACTGTTTCAAAAATTTTATCAAGAGAATCAAGCGAAAATGAAAATAATTTCGTTAATAGCTTAGATCCACGGCATATTGTTTCGTTAAAAATTATATTAGTAGATGTCGAAAGAAGCTTTTTGGGATATAAAGAAATATTATCGGACAAACGATACAAATTTAATATAGAACATCTAGAGAAATATTCGGTTATCAAATAGTATTCTGCTGTTACAAAACTAGAATGATGTTTTACACTTTAGACTTTAGTTTAGTTTTAGATATGTATGTAAATGTATTTTTAGTGTATTCTTATTAAACGTTTTTTCCAGTTAATTTTTTTTATATAATCCTATTATATGTTCTTAATTTTTAAAGGTTTTATCGATTTTTGAATCGATTTATAGAGATGAAAATTAAATATATTCCGCATATTTTGTCAAAAAATCGAATACTTTTAAAATATTTCCTCCAAATTTTTTGCATCATTATGTACATATTTTTAATAATTTTGCTGCATAAAAATCCGAAATTTAATTATAACTATTTGGATCGGCTGTTTACAGCCCCAAATATGATGCTTTTAGCCTGATAGGGCCGAGCAGTCACATTCATTTACAATCTTTTGTATCTTTATCTTCTAAAATAAACATTTTTCATTTTTTAATAAAGAAGCTTTGTTCGATGTATTTTTTGGTAATATCAGCTGTGATTACTACAACTGTTTGAAACAAAGTTTCCTCCAGCCCGAGTTTACCCAGCAGTTTGCATATAGAGGGCCCGCAATAAATCAAGAGATTAAATTCATACGTACATACTGTTTCTGAAGGGCAGTCATATTAATTCCTGTCGTATCGTGTGGCACCAGTACAGGGTCGCCATCTGCATCTGGCGTGATTGGTCTTCTTAAATATAAATATTTGATGCAATGGGTAGCCCCGACCCACGAGGCAGTCACGCAAATCGTCACCCATATCCCAAAATAAATCTGAAGAAAAACCACGCCATTAATAGATCTTCAATTTAGAAAATATATAGGAAACATAAACTAAACCGAATGACATTTAATTTTGCTTTAAGACTCATTAATTTTATAATTAATTTTTCTACAGGAGTTGATTAATCGAAATCACGCACAGCCCGCCAGCTGTTGTCTTCCCGGCGCCTCCACCAAAATGCACAGAGTAACCTTTAACAAACCCATTTATCAGCTTTATGACCGTCTTTATACTAATTTATGGATTTCGTTCTGTGTTTTGCATACAAACACGACTGGAGAGATTTTCGTGCCTAGCATAAGTGTTCGATTATGACTGCCAGTGAAAGTGTTTTCCGTTTTGAGGGTGGATTAATCATATTTAATATACGACAACGTTTTATGTTCACTGGTTTCGTTGTAGCGCCACTGTATATTCAATAACATTTTGCATAAGTAAATTATCGTAAAACACGCGTGCCTTACTAATTGAAACTGTATAATAGCAATACTCTTTTTTTCCTATATAATTATTTAAAAAAGAAAAAGCAAATTTACATAGCAAATATGTACACCAGCAGCTTAATAACCAACTGTTTTTAATGTCCATTGTATATATAAAGAGCAGATTTTGATATGTGAATGTTTATCGTCAAGTTTTATTTTCTTTTGGTTTAAGTAAAGCTCGCGTGATTTTTCGTATAATGCGTGCCGATAGCTTTCTGATTCTATCATTTTTGGGTTAGAGTTTTTTCTATTCACAAGGTGAGGTGGAGTCGAAAATGACAGAAAAACAACAGGATTAGGGCCTCCAGTTCGACGATAATTTCTATAAACAACGAAATTAAATTAACGTCATGATGAAAGAAAGTTGCGATTAATTTTCTCTTCTTTCGGGAGATTGTGGCGATATCTTTCCATTAAATTAATTTTTATGTTACCTTATAATGGGCATAAATTTCGAGAGGATATATTTAAATCCTGTTACGTTTTACGACCCAACTCTTTAATTAAATCGAATCTTCAGCTTAAATACGCCTCGAGTTTGTAAGTTTGTCTAACATGAATCAATAAAGGGCTTGCAGCCAAATATTCCTCTAAATTATTATCGCAGTGGCTTCGATTGTTAGTTTAATTTCCTCAGGTCCTTTTTCAAACATGTGGAATCGAACTTCAAGGCCGAGAAGCCATGCAATAGCAAAGCTGAATTTTTAATTGTGATGTTGTTATTGCATGTAAAATTTAAAATTCATCGAAAATTGTGATATTTTAATAAATATTACTTTCTATACAGGGGTGATTGGCCCAACCATAATGATGTAACAAAAAACACTTTCATATCGATCTGGCCTCAATTTAAAATTAAAAACCAATACTGTTAAAGTAGCTGACTTTCATGATTTTTCATAAGAGGTTAATAGATAATAATTAAAACAAAATTTTGAATTCACGAAACTGGAATGGATCAGCATGATTAGAATCAGACTGAATTAAATTGAAATTGAACCGAATTGATTTTGAATCGAATGTGTTGAATGAATTGAATGAATACAAATCCGATCAATCAAAAACATATATAATTTTCTGGTATTGTTTTAAGGATATCAGGTAAAATGAGAAAGGGTAACTGAAACCAATTTTTATAATTTGTTAGTAAAAGCGGTTTACGGCAATGCTGACGACTTTTTTAGTAAATTTTTATCAATTCTTTTAATAAAAATATTTAAATAAAGGTCTCATCATTCATAGCTGAAAAATTGTGAAATTAAATGCTTCTAAATACCCATAATGTAACTGCAATTTGCTTTCAATTTATTTATTGATGAACCTTGTTTATAGAGTGGTAATATTTATATAGTAAAATGATTATACGTAGCTTGGCTAAAGGTTACTATAATTAATTAGGAATCGATTCATTTCCTTTTGATTCGATTCGTTCGATATTTCGATTCAATTTTTTCAATGAAAAAACTGATTCAAAAAATGAATCGATTCGGATTCATTTTGCCCTGACCTGCTTTTTTATTGCGGTTAAATTTAAACAATGAGAAAATACCTGTTGAGCGAATCTCAACCGCTGGTTTTACAGCGGCATGTAATTATTATTATTATTGAGGTTTTACAGTTACAAACTTTATTACCAACCTCAAAGCAAAGCTTTGACTTGCAACATTTTGTAGTATTTTTATGCGAATGGAATTATTCTCCTGTTGAGTGAGCATTCGAACGCAGGAAATTTTTCCAGTATTTAAATAAACTTGTGTTTACTGTCCATAATTCCCCGCCATCATTGATTGGTGACGTCACTATACGTTTTAAAAATAGTCCAACTTAGAGGTAATTGTATAGTACTACACACAGTGTAAAGTTATTACACATAAATATGAGCAAAATCGCTGTTATTGATTTCAGAAAGAGATATCACCTGTTTCAATCATACGACGCTTTTCCAAATAGAAATTTCCTGTTGCCAAGGCGCCCAAAGCACTATAAAAGTCAATCCTAAAAACTACCCGACTTCTTTAAAACATTTCTTTTATTGACGCGGAAATACAGCCGCTAAGTTTAAAAAGCGTGAAAAACTATTTTAAAGGAACTGAAGGAATCCACTGCTCCTTTCCTCAAAGAAAATTTATTCTAAAATGGATCTTACTCTTTCACGTCTTTGACAAAGGACTATGGTCGTTTTTCAACTCTAAAAAATTCCGTACAATTTTTTCATTTGCTAGATTTTCCATCTCTATTAATACAAATTAATAATGTTTGTTAGTCAAACAATACAAGATGGAAAAGTCGAGAAGCGGCTTTTCTAAGGTCAGACTCGCGAATGAGGCAAATTCCATCTTGATTTTCATTTTTGTTGGAAGAAACATGTCTGAATTGAAGTCGTGAAATTGATAAGTGACGAATGCCCAAATCGATACTTCAACTTACTTTTCGTGCTGATTTGGAACAAAGTGAGATCGAGCAGGATTTGAGCTTCGCCGCGAGGCCTGCGGGGGCAGTGGGGGACGTGGTGTCTGCAGGTTCTTGCTGGCTGCTGACGGAGTCTGCATGGGCGAAGGGTCCATTGGCGACTCCTTCGTCTGTTACTAGTACACTAGGAGCACGGTTTCGACCACGAGGATTGAAGATGGTCGGGATATCCCCGTCCCGTGTCATGGCCCATTAACGGAATTCCCTGGCCGATACATTGGTCATCCAATCATTGATTCGCCTGTCATAAATAAAATTCTGAAATTATTAATAACGTCGGACAGTCGGAACCACACATGCAAAATTTATATGGAAATATCGATCTCAGGCCTGCGCCAGCGAATCGTTTGTATTTGTTGTCGTTTCGGCGAAATTACAATCCATTAAAGCTCTGACAAGAGAAAAGATTCGCTGTATCGTCGATTCGTTTTTAACAGTGGCTCAAAGCTTGCAAATGTGTAATGATAAGATTATAATAAATGTTATTTTTGATAACTGCTGCTTTATAGCCATGTTATTTCTAGAATGTACCAACAACACCATTACTTCTTTTAAAAACAGGTAAGTATTGATTTAGTAATCAGCACAATCAGTGAATAATGCATAACGACGTGACGTTCATACTAAGGTGTTTTAATGATCGCAAATAATATAATTAACATTTTTCCACGTTTTTCTTTATTAAAAGAATGTCAAAAATGCATCTTCCTTCTGTTACATGTATCAGATTAGAATCTACCTACATGTTTTCATTCAACATCATTAATTTTTTGATTATTTTAAACGAGTATGAGTATATGAAGTATTCGTTCAGTGATTCTTAAAACACAAAAAGTTTTCTTTACGTCATTTGTAGGGAAAAATCTATCTGAAATTTAAGTGTGATAGCTCTCGTCGGCAGCTACAATTCGCGCCGACAAATCAGTTTATGTCGAAAATAATTTCTTATCACATTATTAATTCTTTCTTGACAGAATATCAGTGAAATATTACGACCGTAAACAGTAATTGCCCAACAAGACTTTAGTAGTTCAGTGTCAAAAAATTCAACTAACTGACGTAAAAAGAAAATTAAAATGTTTTCAAAGTGAGTTATAAAATATAAATAATTATTGTCAAATGTTTTTTGCTTCGCATTTGAGTATTTGCCTCCTCTTATTCTTTCCCTTTCTTTATCAAAATGTCATTATCGTTTCTATCGCATTTATGTAATGTCCAGTAAATTTATAACCTACCAGTCCACTCGTATACGAAACCTTGCAAGAAATATAGGTCAAAAACAGGTGCTGCAGCCATATCAGCTCTGAAGCAACAAGGTATTGAAATTTTCCAATAATGCAACCTTTTATGAAACCCCGACATTTCACTGGAGCAATTCAGATATCCAAATAATCGTAAACATAAAAATACATTAATAAATGTCATCAACTTTATGAAGGTACATATCTAATAAACATATTGGATATTTGTTTAACATGCAATTTCATTTTTTTTATCTTTTTTCGATGTGCCCATACATCACTCTATTTTATTATCTCAGAATTCCGATTTTATCAATCTAGCTCAGATCGGTGGAAATTCAAAGGAAGAGAAGAAAATATACTATTTTAAGAAACAATGCCAATATCAAGTTTCAGAGAATATGATGGCAAGTTGACCCCGTTATTCTGCTCTGCTCTGCCTTGAACTGAAGACCTTCACAGCGCTTCATTTTCATTAATTATCATAGAGTACAATCAATTATTACGTAATCACCAGTCTAATAATATCTGTAATTTTCATTGTGACCAATCACGCGTCAGCGGCTATATTGAATTGGTTCTAATGAATATCGTTGATATCTGAGTAACAGCAATTAAAATAATTGTTCGCCGTTTTGTCTTCAGTTTCGTCAAAATTACATAATTAATTTGGTGTAAACATCTCGCCGTGGAGAGTGAAAAGTGGCAGCCGATAATAATTTTGCTAAATACACATAAGCAGTGAACCAAGTTTCATTGGAATCGATTCTTTGCGGACATTTGAATACGACACTAAGACTGTTTAATTGAATTCACAGGAGCTCATTTTCCCTCTTTGTGCTCAAGGGATGGTTCTTGTTTTATTACTTTTATGTATCATTGGTAGAAACACTTCGCTTCGTTCCATTTAATTTAAAGATTTACAAAACCCTGAGGATAATATCATAATCTCTTCTCACAAATCCATTCAAATTATGAGCACACATGAGTCCATACAAGAAAAGTGTTTGTTCACGGATCATCAAATTAGCAGTTTCGAGAACAACAGAAAATGTATTCGTGTTTTAACCAAATTTATTTATTCCCTCCGCAAAATTCCCTTTTCTCGTTTCTAAATCGCAATTCAACAAAGGTAGGGCTACACAACTTTATATATTTTTTGATATGTCATTCATTCTTATCGTGTATAGGTATCTTGATACGGTTATTGTGCTACAAGTGAGAATAAAAGCTCCGTTCCGAAAATATATCCATTTGTTATTCCCCTGACAAAATACACGAATAAACTTTGAAAACGTATTTTTTAAATTCTTTCAAGGTAAAAGTCTAACTATAATTTAAGAATCACAACTTTCTTGGGGCAACGATAAAAGAAAGTTTTATCCATTAATAACACTTAATTAAATTCTACTGAATATTGATTTATTTGCTGGAAACAGTCTTAGAACTATCAAAGATAGTGTAACGAAAATGACGAAAAAAAGGAAAAAGTACTAATTGGTTGCTTGCTCTGAATACTAACACAAAACAAATTAGAATCATCTGTTTATTGTTATTTATAAATTTGGGAAAAAGTTGTTATGTTGCAGTTTCAATCAGGATTTCTTACATATCTTTTGTTTGTAAGCATATTCATAAATCAAACAAGAACAGAATTAATAACACCATTGCAGATAATGAGATTCATTTGAAAACATATATTTCGGTATTTTCTGATTAACTGATTTTAATTTATTGATGTCACAGAATTTCGAATAAAGCACTCCTTTCATAAAGTATTTAAAAACTTACCTTCGTAATTCCAGAGAATAATGAGTGTATCGACCTTTTTGATATCTACTGCTTTTTAACATGCAACTTGCAATATGACAACTTTCATCCACCAAGTGAACAGTAGGGTGTTCTACCCGCTACTGAACTGGTGTGCATGGGCGCAGTTTGCATTGATTACCGGCCAGGCATCACGACGCAAGGCGCCGTTTCGCGCATATACCCCTTAATCGTTTCTTTTCGAGTTTCTAACCACTTTAAGGACGTGTGTTTTGTATTTGGCAGTCTGACATACGACCATTTGTAATAACCCCATCTGATCAAACAGATGCATAATTGTATCTGTTTCATTTCGTAAATGGTTGGATGCGTTTACAAGACTGAGGAAACAACCTCAATCAAGATAAAAATAGACGTACTCAAAAGGAGTGAGGTGCGAAAATAAAAATTATATTTAACTGAGTCAGACAGCATGATGGATGTGTGAGCTGATCGAAGCTCGGTTTTCTTTGTGAATTTAAAAAAGTAAATAAGAAAGATTCATAGCAATTTACGCTGATATTAAACGACAGATTTATTATTACATATTGTTATTTATAAAGCACCCTTTGTAAACAATTTCGCTTATCAATCGCTCTCTTTATAGATTACTTTTTAATGCCTGTTTGAAATATTCTATCAATAATCTGAGTTCCATACATGAAAGGCTAAATTAAAATTTTATGGAAGCTTTTACAAAATATCTCTCCCAGTTCCGATGGAAAATATATTCAGGGTGTAGATAATGCAAACTTAGTTTCAATAAAAGCAAATTCAATTAATCGATACAACATTTTTCGTTTATCATTTCAAGCTATATACTTTACTACCTATTGTACAGCCTAAAATCATTAACTTTGTAGGTAGATACATCAACAACAGCGACTCGTCGAACTGGATGAACTCATTTGCATGAGTAAGCTCATAAAAGTGATGAAATGATTCCACGTTTTGTGTTGCGTAATTTTTTAGGCTTTAACAAATTACCTACTTGTACTGATTTTTTTACACATTATAATCGATCAATAATAAAAAATACAATCATGAAGTAGAGGTAAAACAAGGAAAAATGACTTGGTATTGCACGTGTACTAGACCTGAATTAAATATACTTAATATTTTTAAAAAAGAAGTAAAAAAGTGATTATGGTAAATTACTCTTTTCAATGTTTTAAAAGTAAATCCTTTTTGATGCCAAGAATTATTTCTTAAATTGCGCTTCGTTATGCAACCAGCAATACTACCCCTTGTCCTCTCCTAGGGATTTTTGATGCCAACACAATTTTCCCCCAATGTCAATTAATTTTTGACAAACGTGTCAATTTTGACATTTCAGTTTTCATATTTATTTAGGTGAGGTGTGCACGGTTTCGTTCCTACTAATCTATTTCTATGTTGTGGAAAAACTAGATCTTTCTTACGATTAAATAACCGGGCCCATTATAACTGCTACAATCTTGAAGCGAAATGGTTCGTAGCAATACAATCAATACACAATGAGGCTGAATCGCTGCGTTTCTTTCAGATGCAATTTATGCTGTTATTTAGTCGCCAAGGTAAGCTTCGCTTGCAGAAATGGTACGTCGCACATCCCGATAAGTTAAAAAAGAAGATAACCCGCGAATTAATCACCACTATTCTGGCTAGGAAACCCAAAATGTGCAGCTTTTTGGAATGGAGGGATCTGAAGATTGTGTACAAACGGTATTTGTGATAAAATCATTTGAAATACGGTTACATGTGTGCGTTACAGGTATGCGAGTTTGTACTTTTGTTGCGCTATAGAACAGGAAGACAACGAACTGCTTACGCTGGAAGTAATTCATCGATATGTGGAATTGCTAGATAAATATTTTGGGAGTGTATGTCAATGATGCATGACATAAAACATAAATACTCACATCAATCTTTCAGGTGTGCGAGTTGGACATTATTTTTAACTTTGAGAAAGCCTATTTTATATTGGATGAGCTGCTTTTGGGTGGAGAAATTCAGGAGACTAGTAAGAAAACTATTCTTAAGGCAATTGCAGCGCAGGATCTTCTACAAGAGGTTAGTCATGGAAATATTGAAATATAATCAATCCAAACTAATATTTGGACAGTAAATGCATATTTATTATGTGTAGTATATATGGTTTACATATTTGTTTATATATGAGATTAACAATAATATTATGGCATTGGTTTGATTAAATACAATATGTAGTTCCCAAAAATATGAGTAATGTCCAGATGTTAGTTCACTATTTTATTTTTTCTTCCTATAGCTCTGTTGCACTGTCATTGTAATCATCACTACGTGCTTGACATGTATATGTTCTGTTTTACCTGTTATTTTTTATTTTGTGCACTCAAAAGGATCTAAACGACAATTGATCGTCAGTTTGCCATATGTTCGTAAAGTAATGCTTCTAAGTTTTCTAAATATTGTTGCCAACTAGCATAAAGACAATTTAAAATGAAAACGCTATCAAATAAGATCTAATTTTATGGATAATGTGATGCTATAAGGTACAAAGTTTTTAATTGTCACAGTATTAAAGATTATTCTTTTGGAAAACAGTAATGGTGTGAATGTGACCATTAAAAATTGAATTAGTGCCAGATAACCAGTAAGTGACTAAATTGCATGTACCTATTTTTTACTAAAAAAATAATTATTATAATATACTAAAACTTTAATTTGCATGGATGCATGTAATTGTATTTTAAAATAAATAATTAGTGATGTATTTACGATAATTATGGTGTACTGTAGACAATACTAGTGCCACAAATACATTTCTCCTGTTGACGAAAAAAGGCATAATGAGCGATGAAATGCCCTTTTTTCTTAGCAGTGGTTATGCCATAAGACTGCTTAATATACATAATAGTCAGTATTAATGATTTCGTCCATCATAAAATCCAAACTCATCAAGAAATTATAATTGAAACCCACAAAGGTGCAGACTTGCATATTTATTGGTTATGTTTTTGGTAATTATGTTTATGTATTCTTTATTATAATAATAAATGCGTTTAATAATTAATTTTTGTAGTTTGACTTGATGTAAATAAATGTATGGCTTTGTGTAATGTTTGCTTGAAAATTGTTCACTGTTCTCAGGTGGTAGTGTTAATGAAGTTATGTAGTCACTTTTGTTCCTTTATAAACGGGTCGTTTTGAAGCGTTTACAGGGGAACAACTTGTGAGTATGTGCATTGTACCTGTTATAATTTACTAGTGAAGTAGTTATAGATAGTTTCTTATTATTCTTTCCTAAAGGATGAAGCGGTGGAAGGTGCTTTAAGGGACATTGGTTTGCTGTAGCATCGTACTCAAAGGCACACAACTACACATAATTTCCAGAAGAAACTTTTCTACTCTTTAAATCATATCGGAAAACATATTTTTTTATTAATGTTACTTGAAAAAAAATCCAAAAAATATTTATATTGCCAACATAATTGTTTGGACAAGCAATAACGTTTTTATAACTAGTGAAACATTGTTGAAACAAAGATCAAAATTTATTAATTTTATTTTGTAATGGTCTTGAGATAAGGTAAACAATTATCAACCACAGCTGTGGTATATTTGTCATATTACAACACTGTGTATTTTAATATTACGTTCCTTAAAAACGCATTTTTGAGCACAGTATTAGCACATTGTGATTGTCTATTCCATGTATTTGACACAATTCGATTATTGCCACTAATTAATGTGCCATGTACTAATATTTTATTTTATTATTTAACACTAGTGGGTATTTGTTGTAGATGTACAATACAGTATTTAATATATACAGTACAAGTAGAAATGTTTGTGCACTTTTAATAACAACCCTTAGCGCCACCTGTTTTAGAACTAATTTTTTACAGGTTTTTTTTTATTTTGTGTGTTTCTTAAATACAAAAATGAGCAACACTTGTCGGTACTTCCAGGAGATTACATTTAAACGGTTCTTGGTAGTAGCTTTTCGCTTTCAGCCAGTTTTTAAGTACTTTGTAACGATTTTGTGGCTGCGCTTTTCAAAACTTTAAACTATGCTACTACAGTAATTTACTAGTTATGCTTGAATTGCACTCTATCAATATGAAAGTGGATAAAAGAAGTGAAAGGTGCACGGAATTCACAAATTTTTAGGTATGTGACATAAATCTTTTTTATTTTATTTTTGTAATCTATGTTATCCACGTTCATATTGGTGGTTGCCATAACATTTCTCAACTACTCATTTTCTTTTTGTTGTAGGAGGAAACACCTCAGGGATTTTTTGACGATCACGGACTAGGATAGGCGAATCTGCAGCGTTAGAAGTTGTTCAATATTATTCATATATGATTATACCTCCTTAGACTGCTACACTTCTTTACACCCGCACGTATTTCCATTTACATGACATATTTAAAATAACATAACTAGTTTAAGATTTAAAAAAAATAAATGAGTATTCGTTCCATTTCAGTCTGTAAATAAATCTAGTTTTTATGTTGTAGGTAAGTAAATGAAAATGTCGTTTGGTGCTGGTTTTTTTGATTGTGTGCTTTAAATTTTTGACATTCCCACGATATTGTTTCCTGCTTAAGTCGAATTTTAGAGATAGCTTAACAGTTTGTGCAATATAAGTAAATTAAAAATGTAACTTATTAATTGGTGTTAATCAATAATTGCATTCCATATTTTTGGTAGATTTTTTTTACTATTTTTACTTTCTAGCAGCTGGTTTGTATTAGAATTTGTATTAAAAATATTTTTTGAAACCCAGTGTTTTATTAGTACTAAATATAAACCAAAGCAGTAGTTGTGTTGTTTTCTAATTTCATATAATGTTTTGGTTTT
>QDEB01090419.1:0-13523 GCA_004193795.1 Asbolus verrucosus | reverse complement strand
GTTAGCAAAACAGCCCCGGCAAAAAGCGTTTTCCCTCCAGAACATCTCCGGCCCAATCTAGCCCGAGAGGGTGCGCTGGGGCCGCGGCTACGCCCCTGAAGCGAGCAGATGAAGGCGACGATAATGGTGAAATAATTTACGGCGGCGATAATGGATAAATTTAATAAGAGACGTTTTATGAAAATTCATAAAATCTCCGGTTACATATTTCAAATAAAATTTATGAAGAGACGACCCCGTAAAGGCGCGACCTTGACGAAACGGCAATAAATACATCGGCGTATAATTTTTATTATGAGCCTCCCATTTTCTCAGTCGTAAATATTAGTTTTTGTGGTCAACCCACCCGAATTAAAATACCTTTTAAAGTGAAATATTCGGTTTCGTCGAGCGTTTCCCACAGCTTTCGTCCTTTACCGAATATGATCCACCACCTTCCTTCCGTTTCTAGCTTCGCACGATATCGTTTCACGTAATTTCCTGCATTGTTCGGCTTCTTTGCGCAATTATACGTTCGTTGCTACACTCGGTAATTGTTTTATTGCACTTGTAAGGATGTGGCGTCGTTAATTTTAAAATATTCTCCATATCGCGGCCGAAACGGGGCTGTGAAGCCTTTCAAAAGATGATATCACCACCGGACTTGCTCATTTGGACTGCAACGCTCATCTGGTCCTGGCCGTTTCCATAAATATCTAGTTTTAATTAATATGATCGAAATTTCTCGGTGCTCGCGACTGGTTTCGCCTACGTTCCTCAAATACTCCGCAATTAATAAATCGCAAACGGCCCTCCATTGCGTTTTCGGTCCGGCTCGGCGGTACCAGCACAACGCGTGTACAAATTTTCGCACGAGCGCGAAGCAGGAGCGTTGCGCAACGTGCGTCTATGACATAAATATTGATGGAGGTCGCGCTGGCGCGCACTTTTTTTTAATATTCCATATCGCGCTTCTCCGAACTGTGCAACGTCATATTAATAAATGGGCATTAATTATTCAGCAGCCGAAGGCCGAACCCATTTTCCACAAATCAAAACGCAATTTCAATAAAACTCACATAAAGGCATTATGAGTGATGTGTTGTGGACTCTCTGCATGCATAATGCACACGCATCCATCACTGACATGACGGCATCAATATTAACGCGGACATGCCTCAGATATGATCGACTCCTGGATGGGTCGCACATTAAAAATGGGGAATGATTTGTAAACGTCAGATTGTTTTTCGGCCGAATTGGGTTGGTCGCAATCAGCCCAACCATCCTATATCAACAAAGTCAACAATGTATATTATGAAAATTAAATCATTCTTTTATCGGCGGCCGGATATCCTAACATTTATATTAACCGGAACTGTAAACTGTTTTGTTCCATATTGATGCGTTTTGATCATGCGCGATTCAGGGAACAAGGCCGTTTTGTCAGGTGTAATATTATAATAGTGGGTGCCGCTTTATTATTCCATTATAGTGTGATATGATAATTTGCTTAATAATGGAATGAATGGTTTTTATAAAACGCAGTAGATTCGTTTCACTGACTCCCATACAAATTTTAAATGGATATTTTAATTTCATATGTTACACTACCATGAATATCGCGACGTACCCACCAGTCAAGGACTTGGGCTGAAATTTTCAATCGCTTCTCTTTTTTCAATAAAATTTGACACACTTTCAGAAAAATAGATCAGGGACGCTGTTTTCTCCTTGCAGTTTCAACACTTGCTGTTTTCCACACTGCTGAGATCATCAATGATTATTAATTAAAAAGGATATTGCATCAACGGCATGCCAAAGAAAATAACATCGAGTTACAGTCTCTTTCGATTTTAATTTCACCCCACAGACTTTAGTTGGCAACATAATTTGGTGATTTTATGTTGTTTGGGTATCAACAGTGAGAACCAAACATCAGCTTGTTTAATGGTGATTGCAAAGTTCTGCAATTATATTTACAAAATGTTCATAAAAGAACTCCTTGTTTAAAAATCTATTCCTCAAAATTAACATTTTCGCTAGATTCAAGTTTTGACAAGGCTAAAAAAAAAGATTTTAAAAAGTCTCAAGGACTTACTTTCGCAGCAAAATACTGTAGAATTTCAAAAAAAAATTACCCTAAAGTCAACAACAGAATTGAATGGCATTTAATGATTGAGAATAATTCATTTTCTGATATATTTTTAAATGTTTCTTGAGGAACTGGTCTATAGCAACGAAGAGTTTTTAATATTAGAAGGAATGTGAAAATGAAGTGAAAAACTATGACCATCATCAACTATCCATCATATTTTTTAACGTCCGATTCAAAATGGTAATAACTTTGTTTTTGATTAAAAATTTGTTGCTTTTTGTAATTTTCATCTTGTTCCTCTTTAGGCTGATGGTATAGTTTTGACCGAAAACGTTTCCTAAAATAAATAAAATCTGGATATTTGAAGAGTACACTTCATTTTCACCTTCCCTGGAATATTTTTAAAAGAGTATAATGTTAACTATTTTCTTAATTAACTTTTTCAATAAAAAAATCTAAATTATCCAAAATTTGAGTGCAATAATCACTGTCAGCAGATAATGGTCACGCCCTTTGACGCTCTATCATACTTCAATGACACCTATGTGAGCCACGTGAGTCAGACTATATTAAACAGTTGTTTGGGTAAAACACAATGGAATAGTTTTAGGCGTGACCAATAACTGCTGACAGCAGTTTCAGCACCTGAATTTCAGAAAATTTGTTTTTATTCAAATTGACATAAAGAACAAAACAAAAACGCTTTTTAAAAGTTTAATTAAACATAATATCGGCCTCATTATATAAAAAAATAATAATAATTAGAAAGTTGAAAATTTTGTGTATTTTATAAATATCGAGAAGCCCTACTTGAAAGTAAAATGCACTTCAATGAAATAAATGAAACCTGTTACGAATAGTGGAAAAAAATTAATGACTTAAAGAATAAAAGAGTGAAGATGAAGGATCTCATATGAAGATTAATTTTTCATTTATAAACAGGAAAATTTCTAGGAATGAAAAGACAAAAGTGACATTATAGAGTAATTTTTATTAATAGAGGTGGAAGGAAAACGTTCATGGAATTGGAGGAAATTAACAATACCAATAATAAAAGAAGAGGAGGAAAACGTTCAGGTTTTTAGCTTCTTAGTTATATTGTATCTCAGTTTTTGGGTTCTTCAGAATCAGAAGTGACAGAGGATACCTAAGACTAAATAGTTATTGAATGTGGCTAAACAATTTAATAAATTATTATTTTGATTGCATTTTGGAAGAAATCCGAGTTTGGGAAATCAGTTAATTATGAAGATACCTACAACGAAATAACCTGTAAATGGAACAAATTAAAGCTGCAGCCAATTATGTCTTGGTCCCCAAGTGTCGTAGCCAAGAAATTCCCCCGACGTTTACTACATTTTGCCCAGAACAAGTTAATCCTTCCTGAAACAAAGATCAAAGATCGAGCAAAACCACCGATTTATTATCTCCCATTGTCTTTTGCACACGTTTATTACAACCTGCATCTGGTTCAAAGATCAACACACTCATCGGAATTAATCTGCGGATTGATGGCGCTAAAAAAGGGCATCGTGAGAGCGAACGCTCTTTCTTGCATAACAACCACTAGTTAGAGCAGACGTTTTTCTGCCATTATAACCATCGGCCAATAAAGTGCATCCTGCTAATAACTATTTTCACGTTCTCCCTTGCAATCCATCACCTTCGCAGCCAATCAAACGAAGAAATCGCTTATAAAACAAAGGCATTGTGCTCAACCGCTTTGAATAATGGAATAAATAGTGAGGCGTTGCTTTTAATTGGCGATTTCAATTAAAGCGAGCTTCCTCCGAGTCTTTCTCGTGGACGAAATAGAAAGTTATTTTCGGTGTGTGTTGGAGCGTGCTGAAGCCGAAATCTTACAATAATATCTATCATCTGGGAGCGGGATAATAATCTCCACGCAGGTCTGCAAGGATATTCCGGAGAGGCGGTTAGCACGAACACGCACGGCAGAACAAAGCCTTTATCACTGCACAATTATGTTCCGTGTCAGATTATAACATGTGGTGGAAAGCCAATTAGTGATGAGCTCGCTCGTACGGAACAACATAAGCTCCTGCAACAAATTGCTCGGTGTCGAGCAGGATCGTTATAACTCAAACTTTGTCTCTTTATATCTATCTAATTAGCAAGCAGAATTTTCTTCTCCGTTCATGTGAGCGGGCAGCTGGTCAGCTCATTGATTGCGAGGTTGATGAGTACATCTGGCAGCTCGCAGCCACCAAAGGGCGAGCTGCCCTTGCTGCTAATGAACCCACAAGGGCGTCTCAATTACGACTTGCTCACGTGGAGAAGGAGGTATAAAAAGAAAGCGAGATTTATTTACGAGGGCGCTCCTGGCGAGGACAAAATAGAGACATCATTTTCATAAATATGCCATTTTGGATTATGCCAGCGTTTAGATATTGTAAATAATTCTGAAATAACCGGCACTTTTCTTTGTTTCCTAGTCGTAAATGTTCTTTGTTGTCAGCCTGAAACACGATTCTGAATGGATGTCTTTGCCAAAACTTTTAAGGCGGAAATTTATTGCATTAATAATAATAAAAATGACACTTATGATTATTCATTATGTTTACGCACTCACTGTGATATACTGGGTGTGTTCTATGTCAACGGGAGTCCACTGGGGTTGCATTCTAAAAAAGTGTGGTAGAAACTGGATAAAATCCGTACAAATTAACCTGTTATAAGAGTTAAATATTTCAATCAGAGAGCGCTATTGTATGCACTTAAATTTTTCAAAACATGTACAACTTATATCATGTTATTACTGCTTCAAACGAATAGTTTACCCAATTAATCAAGGAATCAGGGATTCAAATTGGTGACTTTTTATTTTAAACTGTAAAAGACTGCCAAGACTGTACTTGATGATGTTAAGTGCTAGATCACTTCCCTTTCTATCTTGCTTAATTTGTATTTGTCATTTTCACGTCAGGGATCTTTTATAATTAATTTTCTCTGGTTTCTAGTATTGAATAGCTGTCTTGAACAGCAAATCTTTCAGTATTGGAGTGTATACATCAGACTGTATTACACGAGTAATACAGCTTTTTGTATTGTTTTTTCATTAGTTACTTTATTGGATCTCTGAATTGTTTAATTTTTCTATTTATGATAAAACATGTGATTTAACACACAATTAAAACATTTTTTTATTTCAAAACTAGCATTAATCGTTTACATTGACAAGATTGTTTACAACTAAAATATGTTTGATTGAATATTAAAGTATGATGGCATTTCATTGATATTTATGACATGATGAAACTATCGAGATATGACAAATTTATTCAGTTATGCAAACCGACTTAAACATGCAAAAGTTGATGTCAATCGCCTTTAAATGGTTTAATTTGTGTGAGCACTAAATGATTCTGTTGTCACCTCAAAAAATAAAGTACCCAGTCGCTACTTTGCATAAATTCAACTCTGGCGATAATTGCATCGGAGATTCGGCTGCGAAAGCTGCGAACCTGTGCTTTTAAAGCTGTCCACTTTACGACCATCTCCCGTTTAGGCCCCTGGATGTCCCCCGAGTTATTTTACGTCCGTTTCGGTATGAATTCCGCGAATAATAAAAGCTCGTCTCTTCCTGCATTACGGTCGCATAAAGCGCCGCTGTAAAGCGGTTATGACGATCGAATTTTAACGATTTCCGGTCGAAGGCCCGGACCTCCGGAATCACTTTTGAGTGTGGACGTCCTCGGGCCGACCTTGCGCAGGTGTGCCATACTGGACCAACCGCATTCCGCTGGATGTGAGTGGCAGCGAGCTCGCCCTGTATAAATCTTAATAAAGCGGCAGATATATGGTGATAAATTCCCATTTCTCTCGGAGATACGTCCTCATTTATCCTAACCGGACATGTCCGTTTACGGGGCCCCCATAAAGCACTTCCATGTTTCCGGATATCATCATTTTCATTTCTATAACCCCGATCTATCAAGTTCGCTGCACTTGCGCTAAAATACTTTTCGTGTGATCGCCGGTTCGTCATGCCCACGGAACAGCGATTCCTCCTAAGTGACAACTACAATTACCGGAAATGTTTACAAGACGGACACTGCCAATACTAACGGCAATTATTAATGCATTCTACCTTATTCCTGCCATGAGAAAGAAGGCTATTGCGTTTCCTTTTGAACGAGTGTAAACCGACATTATCGACGTTGACATTTATTGCAAGAAAAAATAATCTTTCTTCTTTTTTTTGCAGCGTGAGTGCGTTCGTTACAAAAAGTGCGAAGGTGAGTACTGTGAACCCACTTTTTTAGAACAAAGCAACTGTATTACGTAATCCTTAAGAAATCTTAAAAATAATAAAAAATTATTTGATAAAACTGTTAACCGCTAAGTCTTGGAACAACATTTAGAGCCACAGAGACTCATACAGATCTTTTGAAATGTTAAGAAAGCATGAATTTTTGCGATTCAAAAAGTCACTGTAACATTCTCTTATTAGGAAAAGAAAAGAGAAAAACTAACTGAAAGGATATGTAGTGATACTTATTTTGAAGGAAATGAATACAGAGAAAACAGAACAAAAAGTTTAGAAACCATAAAATAGAGAATAGGAGAAATGAAAGGAAAAAGTAAAAACTGTAATAATTAAAACAGGACTGGAACTTATTCTAAGCAGGAGAATAAGATAGAATAACAATTTCATTGATACTGATGATAAAATAAATAAATTAATAAATAAATAATCGTAAGAATAGAAGATGCCGATAAAAGGAAAATAATTTAATTGCAGATGGCGCATGGATGACGAATATAGGTAAACAGAAGAAAGAAACTTAGAATAAAAAAACGCGTAATAAAAATGAAAAATTATTTTGACTCATATGAGTATCAAAATACGTAAAGATGAAAAGATTAAAAAGTATAAAGGGATAAAAGAAGAAACAGTAATAAAGAAATTAAAAAATTATTTTTTAAGCATAAGAAAATCAATCAAAGTTGAAGAAACCAAAGGTAACAAGAAACAAACCAAAGATCACAAGAAATGAGAATTAAAACGAAAAATATTCCTATATTTTATAGTTTCAAAAACTGAAAGAAAATTAAGTCAAAAAAGAACAAAATCATAAAGTTGCAAGTGTGTAAAGAAAAAAAAGAAGAGAGCTGTTAATTTTAGTAAAGTCTCAAAAAGAAATGGAAGAAGAACTAAAAATGAACTAAAATCGAAGATGATGTATACTGAAGAAGATAGAAAATAAATTAAATAAACAAATAAATGCTGAAATAAATGGGGATTGTAGCAAGATCTAAAAAAAATGGAATTGATATGATTCTAGGCAAAAAATGAATAATCAGTATTTCGAATAGAAAGTATATTAAGAAAGTATATTAATCTAAATACAAGGAAAACTTGTATTTAGAGGAAATGCACTTAAAAGCAGCCTTTAAAAATGTAAGAGAAAAACTTGCAGGAATAACAATGTCAAGACAATTATAAAGAAATTGAAGAAATGTACAAATAAACTATAAAGTATGGTGGTGCAAGAACAGGGAGGGGGAATTGTAAGTAAAAATTGACAGTTGAGATGACTAATGTACAATATATTATTATCGTGGCTACAATAAACCAACATTTCAAAGTTTTACCAATTAGCCTAAAGAAGGTTATTAATCGAATACTGAACCAACAAAGAAGAAATAAGAGAAAATCTAATAGAAACTACAGAGGCAAGAACAATAATTGAAATATAGTACCATTAAATTCCAGAACAGTGTAGCGAACAGATAACAAAATTTTTATCTGAAGTAAAAGATAACAGATAATAAATACAGTTATCTCGGAAAAAAGCTACCAAATAAATACATTTTTTCTAAATACCCAACCAAATAAATTTACGCTTTACGTCATAATGCACAATCCTCACTACTTAAATAAAAGAAAAAAGAAAAATTAAACAATAATTAAAATATTCAAAATTTTAGACTAGAGAGACACAATACACAACACAATTTCAAAATTACCAAATTATTATGATTATCTTGTTACATAGAACATGAGATGGCTTGAGAAATCATGAATCACTCGCAAAAGCCCCTAAAAATCTGCAAAATTGTGAACACCGTCAATGTTTCCAAATTATTATAAATGACGCTTCCTCGAAAATTCTGGAGCATTTCTTACGGTTTTTTGCGCTTTCTTGTGGTTTTCTCTGGATTCCCTTTGATCTCCAGATTTGATTTCTCCCGCAGTTTACCCCTCAATGTATATTATTTTCGCCAGGGTGTTTAAGAGCTCCATGCAAGTTTTGCAGGAGGGGTGCTTGCCTTTAACACAGAATGGATAATAAAGCAACACATTTTGCGAAATTAACTTTTCAGGCACACTCAGAAATTGATTACAGCCTCTTATAATGAAGCTTCTTGCTGTCGACAACGACCACTCTTGAAAATCCGAGAGTAAAAATAATAAACCCAAGGCAGTCAATGGATTTTTTTGTATTTATGTTGGTGAATTTTCGCGACTTTCATATTAAAGGCAGTTTATTAAGCCGCTTATCCTGAATTTTATTAGACAGTGTGTTTACGAATCGTGACTGCTTTACGTACCAAAGACGTAAACATTTTAAAAAATTTAAACGTTTCGGTAATAGAATAAATTAAAATAATTCCAACACGAGTGGCGGGGAGCTTCCGCGATTCCGCACCAAATCATTTTAGCAAAGCTCATTTCTGCGGCATCTCTGCACACAGACTCGGAAACGCTTCCTGCAAAATCTCCGTTTACCCAGAATTTACAGCGGCGTCTCTTTCCACCCCACACGAGACTTCGCCACTTGTTTGTTTGTGCAATAATTCCAGATTGCGTTACCTTACAAAACGTTAATTCTCGCCAGCCCCATCGGATGGAAATTTATAAAATAAAAAGCGGTTTATTTTCGTTGGGATTTATCGCGATTTAAAAATAAAGAAAAAGTGGGATGATGTAGGTGTCCGCCTCAAATGAGCGAAAATATTTTCGCTTTGTGGAATAATTCCATGTTTTCCGGAATATTGGGCGCAATTACTGTTCGCAACGGTTCGAGCTAAATGTGCTAAGCGTGTTTTACATTTGATTTGCATTAATTTCTGCTTCCTAATCGTTACTTTTATGGTGGTCATAAAGTGCTTTCTTTTCAAACGGCGGTAATCACCATGCGTATCAGTCTCTGCAGTAATGTAAAACAATTGCTCTCTATTGTAGGTATATATTTATGATACAACAATTAACAATGGTGTCGGTGTGGAGTGGAGAAGAGGAAATAATGGAAGTGAGTAACGGTAGTGCTCGATTGTGGGAAGCAGAGGCAATGGTTGACAACACCTCGAACGAATTGATTAATAGCAACGAGCTGATGCTCGTCGAAAGCCAAATAAACTTGCTCTGCATTAGCGGTCCTTGGGCCCCCCCGAAAATTCAAAATCCTCGCCGGATTTATCGAGCGCTCGCAGGCCAAATTGACTTCGAATTCGATATGAATGTGAGGCTGAATGCCCGTCCGGTGCGCTAATGACAATTGGCTACCGTGAAAGGGTTGCACAGTGCAGGCTGCCCATAATGGAATCAAGCATTTACATTTACGGCTCCCGGATTAATACTCCCCATCTCACCCTCGCTTCCGAACCCCGTTAGCAATTAATAAACACACTATCTGCGCGGCATATCGACCGCTCATAACTTACAGCTTCCAGATAACTGCCCGATTTCACCAGTCCTACACGAGACCGACGCCAAAATCGCATTTCCAAAAATGCAAACTCGCAGAACACGAAGCCGAACGAATCGACTGCCATTTGCTGTCTGTTGAGTTCAAAAATTTTGAAAATGTGAACAGAATAAAGTGACAATATGTTTGGTTATCGCTCTATCTTATTCTTATTTCAATAGTTTATGTAGCACTATTTTTTCCATTTTAATCTTTTATTGCCACACACAGATGAAATGGATGGAAAACTATATAAAAGTATCAAAAAAATTCCACTTCCACTTGTACAAGAGTGGAATTTCGGTTTCGTTTTGGGACATTCTGTATATTGTAAATCTACGTTGACTTGAATAGAGACGTTACTTTTTTAAAGAATTAATCTTTCTTTGACGTCTTTCTTAAAATATTCTTTCGATTTTCAAGGAGCTAATTTTAAATTTCAGTTTCTCTTTCTCTGAACCCCCACAAGTACTGACGCCCCTCGCTACGCGGTGGTTGCGGGGGTGTCATTTTGGGCCAAAAGAGGTAGATTTTTCATCTTTTCAAAAATCGTAACGTAGTGACGCAATGGACCAAATATCTTAAAGTTGAATCATGTAATTATAAACATCTTCTTTTGAGGGGCTCGCTGGTAGAGCCACCACGTTCAGGGGATGATCGATTTGGCCATCACAGGGCGCATCGCCTTAAACGACAATTTTCATTTTCGTCTGGCGCTGTTCCAGATGTCTGATTCATCGCAGATCGGCAATCACCATTAGCCGCAGTAATGGTAATAACAAGAACAAGGGACGCCTGATGACGGTGGTTGCAGCCGAGAATCTCGTTACTAATTGGTTATTTTTTCGTGTTTTATCGGATGGATCGCGTACCTCTTCAGGTTGAAGAACATCGTACGTTTGCACGCTCGCAATAATAAATATGCCACGAGGAACATGATACCGGCGCATTAAAAGTAATTATAATAATAATTTAGGAGCATTGACAGCCTCCGTAACTCAAGCTGAAAACTTGTTCTTCGCGAATTAAAAACGTATTACGAGATAATTATTTACAGCGCTACATATTTAAGCTAATTTAACTTTAAAGATAGTTAAGACTGCTATCGCCTATTATGTGTAATCAGTGCTCGCCAGGACTGTATTCGACGATGTTGTATACTTTTATATTGCATTTTGTGCAAATTGTCCTTTTCTGTACTTTATCCCGAGCGGCAAAGATAAATCTCTCAGAGTCGGAATGTACATTAGATTTTATTACATTTTCGGTTCTGTCTTCTCGCATCTACAAATTGCGTTTATCAATCACCAAACTCTTTAATATTTGAGTAAGTCATTTTTCTTCTTTTTTAGATGTTCTGCTTATTTTTGTTTCTTGTTGTATTTGTTTTTTCCCCGCCTCTGCACTGGCTGTTTCATCGGAGAAATTGTATCATTCTTCCATTTTCGTTAAATTTGTTGGTTCGTATACAATTTCGACTTCTGTATGTTAGATATTAAATTTTTTCTAGAACGTGTTTTTAATTGGCTCAGAAATTTTTGAATTTTGGTTTGTAATACAATTTCATTTTTTGTTTCCAGTTTCGATTAATAATTGAATAGTTAAATTAATTTTAGATTTCTTACTTCCACCTCCATCATACCTCACTTAATCGCTCTGTTTAAAACAATCGCTGAAAAGAAAGCAAAAATTTCGAAGTTCATCATAATCAAGAGGAGCGGAAAGTTTTATTTTTAATTCAAATTAATCAAAAGCTGACTGGGAACACATGTTATTGGTATTTATACTAATTCTTCATTAGTGACATTAAAAAATATCTCGAGTTTCATGTCGACTTGATAAATCATTAGTACCTTCTTGAAGCACGCTATAAATAGCGGCGTTCATTAGCGACTGAAAAAAATCCATAGTTTATGAAAGTACTGAAATCAGCAACGATCACGCTGAAATCTCGCTGCTCAGCCGCCGGAAAAAAATTCATTATGCGACTGTTTTGCCGGAGCTGCAGGAAAAAAAGTTGTAACGCGGGCTTTAATTGGCTCGCGAGATGGAGTCCCGATACCTCTCCTGGATGGCGTGTCCATCTACCATCTGGAGCTCTACCTGGAACTCAGCCCCGTCCCGATTACGCCTCTTCTTATTTCTTGCAGCGAATATTAGAATCCCGAATGAGATTTATAGGCGGTGTCGTGCTATAAGCCATTGCAATCTTGGATAATGGGCCCCGCTTCTGCTGCTACAGAACTAACATGGCGAACGAGAATTAATTAATTGGCTCACAAAATAAAGACCATAAATTCTCATAGCGTCACAAATTATGGCCGAGATAGGGAGTGTCGCGAAATAAAATAACCATATCTGAGCTGGTGCGCAGGCGGACCTATCTTCGTTTAAATGCGCCGAAAATGCAGCCGAAGACGTAAATGTTTGCGCGATTTTTTGAGGCCTCGTCAATATGCGCAGCTGTAAATATTATTGAATCTGAATAATTTTCGCTTTCCGAGAGATAATCGTTTACATGAGGTCTAAATGAATGCCTCCGAATGCGCTGTGTATTTATTCAAATCGATTATATCTTAACCGCCGATGTTATGAACTCAATAAATAGACTGGTATAGAATTCATAACACAAACAAGGCACTCGTTTAAATGTTGAAATGTTTTATAAACACACAAAAACATATGGATTTCTGGATTTCATCCGTAATACTAAAATACTCGAGCAATCGTTATGCCACTGTATAATTTATATCAGCAGTAACTGTTTAAATACGACCGGGATATCTCAACCAAATTACCAGAATTATTTTAACACCAACTGGGATCGGTGCAATAAAGCCGAGCGGAATCTGCGATTTTTACCTCGTTTTCGAAATTCACGGCGCCTCTGTGTATGAACGGGATTTGTGCGCTGGACGCACCCTTACTGCACCCATTAGCGGCTACAAATAGCAAAGCTCTCGGTACACGATTCACACATTGCCGAAGAGGGCCGGATAATCCGCATTACGTCGCAAACTCAGCCCTGTGGACCGGCCTGCGTACACCTTATTTCCGTGTCGAAAATCGGGAATTTTGCATTTTAGTGCCAGAGAGAGCAAGAGGAAGATGTGCAAAGCAAAGAACGCGAGCGTAACAGTGGTCGATTACATAACTGCCGTCAAAATAAGCCGTCAGAATAAGCTGAAAATGTAACGTAAACATATTCAACTAAAGCAAAACTTATTAGGTATCAAGTCAAGTTCCCGAGTAAATAAGGTGTCCCATTACTAACTCTGCTCTAGGGTTGCGTAATGAATTCGTTCTTTTTTCTTCTCGGGTTGATAAATTAATCTATTTTTCGAAAAGTTTAATTTGTGAATTACAACTTTAGAATGTACAGTGGTGGACATAAAATCTTTGACGTCATTCCTGCTTTTTGACATGTTGCTCTCTTTGATACTGTAGATCAGTCTTAACCTGGCTACATAGCTATAGTCTGTTTCAGATAAATTGGTCGGTTTGTCGCAAATCTTTACTCTACCCTCGCGGGTTGACAAGTAACCAGGGCTTGCAAGACAGTTTTCAGTAGGGGTAGGTGATAATGAAATTTCATTATCATCAATCGATTCTAGAAAATTATCGATAATATCGATTACTCGATTAAATGATTAATCATTTTATCGAAGATCGATTAATCAATTTATTAATTTATCCAAAAATACTCGTAATTTTGTCCTTATTTTATAATAAAT
>QDEB01090398.1:0-16314 GCA_004193795.1 Asbolus verrucosus | reverse complement strand
AAATCAATACAAACCTAAAAAAAATACTGCTTACTTGAGATACAAAAAATATTTTTTAAATTAAAATGGGCAACATTCCTCCGATTTGAATGTTGGCGTATATATGTCATGATATTGACAATCAGTTTGTCCAACGTGAAAAAAACATATCATGGCCAACCCTTATCCAAAAAGATTGTGAATGGATTATATATATTTTGTTTAAATTCAACATTATTATATTTTTATTGTCACTGCACAAAACTGGACAATTTAATTTTGATTTTAACAATATATGAATTTTTATACGTGGATCAGATTTTATTCTGCTTATCTTATCAAAAATAAAATAAATGAAATTTATTTTATATTTGTTATTTTTTTATTTATTAACGACTCGCATGTATCGCATGTAGTAAAGAGAATAAAAAAGAATTATAGGAAAAAACAAAAGTCATTTCTGGAAAAATAAAATATAAAAGAAATTTTTTACGTCAAATTACATTGCCTCATAAAGTTAAATAAAAATTAAAACCACTAGCAATTGAGGCATTTATACAGTTATACACACAATATGTAATGGGGAAAAGATGTGAACCATCATCATTATCATTTTAAAAAAATATTATAAAAATAATTAAGCACATTCATTTTTGAGGTGTCGTGAAGAAAATGTGAATTTCAACGCAATTTCATAATTTTTCGCAATTTTCCTGCAAGGAAAACTTTGCCTCAAAAATTCAAATTTAATAATAATTGCTTTATATCTTCCATGGACGAATCTGTTTTCATCTTGGCGGATAAGTAACAAACGGATTCATGGAAATATTTCTACCGAAACTTACAAACTGGGGGTTTCAATCCTCTATCATTATAAGTTTTGTGCTTTATTACAACTCAAAATTCGCTATTATTATTTTTCATTGTAGAAATATCATTATAAATAAGATCCTAGATTAAATAACGCTTTGCATGCAATGTTTGCTGTGAATATACCTATTTTGCTATTTCATAACAACATTCATAACAAAAATTTTAAACTTACCAGAGTTCGAAAAAATAACATTTAAATTTACTAAATCTCACAAGTAACTGCTGTGCAACATATGTTTGTATTTTAACAATTTTGCTTCTAATGAGTTGGTACTAAATAACTGTTCGAAAAGACGAGCTGCCGAGAACTGCCCAAAGTGACCTTTTTCCTTTATATTTACGTAGGTTAGATACCTGCGTTTTTATATTCTTAGAAATGAATAGCCCACCCTCCACCACTCAGTTCCTCCTTTTCTCGAGTTCCCAGCCCGTCAGGTCTTCGATACAGAGAGTGCCCGATATACAGATGGGTCTGAAAATCAAGGAATTATTCTAAGAGGATATGTTTTTAAAGAGTGCACTCTACGATTTTTAATACAAGTTCCAGAAGCGAAAATAGCAAAAAAAGCTAATTTTAGCTATACAGATAGTTAAGAAGCATGTAAAAGTAGTAACGGATGTTTCTATGTCGTTTGCTTTGTTTTTTCGATTTAATTTTGTACACCTATGTATTTCAATAAAAAGGCTATGTTGTATATACACATCCCCGTATGATTTCAAATTTTAGCAGATCTTGAGTTAAGTCAAATAAGTTGAAAATCTTCTGATAAATTAACTTTTCAACAAAATCTTCAAAATTTTGCTTTTTTTTTGGAAAAATGTGAAACAAAATTTGTAGAGCTTTGAGTTTCTTTAAAATGATAGTTACATTAAACACTTAAAATTACACAATGTTTTTATTTTTAGGCTTATTTCTTTTTCTTATAGTTACTTATGTGATTTTCTAATTTTTTTATAAAATTATCAGATTCATCAAATTTATAAAAGTGTACTACGATTTAACTTTTATATTGCTACTTTTCTCTTTATTTTCTAAGTTATTAGCAAGTGCATATACACATAAAGTTCTTTATTTGTCTATGCTTATGTGCGCACATTAGAATCATTTGACGTATGTGCACCTATATATATATATATAATACATTAGATGGTAAAGTAAAAAATGGCAAAAAGAACTCTTTCTATTACACTTACACAATTTCCATAAATTTGTAATTCACTGAATAAAATAATAACGGTCATAAAAAAACACAACACTCAGCACTTGAAAGTTTTTAAACTGGTTTTTTGTGCTTTGCCATTATGTGTTTTTCTAAATGTTGTTTCAACTTCCCTTTATACAAACACTTTCCACATTTAAACCAGTTGATAAATTGTGAGTCTGTATGCTTTATTAACAGATGTCTTTGCAAATCGGATTTAAACTTCGCTTTATATGAACAATGCTCACATAGATGCCATCTGATATCTTTAGAATTTAAATGTTTCACTACAGTATGCTGATTCAAGGCGCTTTTCGCATGCGTCTTGTATGAACATTGATCACATTCATGCCACTTTACATTTTCAGGCGCTGTATGCTTCACCAACATGTGTCTTTTCATATTATGTTTCATCTTTGTTTTGTACAAACACAGTTCACATTGAAGCCACATACTATCCGCATGCTTCGCCATCACGTGTCTCCTTAAGTGTGCATCCAGCTTTGCTTTGTACATGCACTTTTCACACTTAATCCACTGAATGCTTTTTGGATCTGTATGTCTTGCTAATTGGTGCCTTTTCAAATCGAATTTGAGTTTTGCTTTGTAGGGACACTGATCACATTCATACCATTTCATCTGATAGGTGCAACTATCAAGCTTTTCACACTTGGACCAAACAGTTCCCATTGAGCCAGGGTGTCTACACTTAATGTGTTTTGCGAAAGAGGCTCTGAAGTTTGTTTTGTACAAACATTGTGTACATTCAAACCATTGGATGTCATTGCAAGTGACATGTTTTACCAATTCATGGTCCTTTACAGTCGTTTTTTTTGTCTGCGCCGACTGATTCCTTTTAAACATTAAATTTGAATGAATATTTGAGTTTGCACAACATTCATCTTGAACGTGTTTAAGCCATCTTAAACACGAACATGTATTAAAACTGCAGTACTTACAAGTGAAACTTTGCATTAAGTTAACTTTTAAATTTTGTTGGCAAGCTTCCTTAATGTGCTGGTTAAGACCTACTACTAGGCATGTTTTAAAATCACATTTTTTACAGTCATACATTTCTAGAGTACTTCTCTCACAGTTAAATAAATCTGTCTTCAGCAACAGTGGTGAGTAGTGTTCACTTACGAGGCCTGTCACTGAATAATTTGATTCGTTTTTACAAATATGTAAATTTGCAATTTTTAAGGAATTATGTCCTGATTTTATTACTTGTGATTCTGAAGTGTATTCCAGATTTGACATATTTATATTTGAGTTGCACTATTTCTAACCTAAAAATTGAAAATTCATATTTTCGTCAAAATTCACAGGGACAGTTCCTTACCACGAATTTTTAATTTAACTGAAAATATGTTAAATTATTATTCAGAAATAAGAATTTCTCGAGATGAAGTTTATTACTATAATTTAAAGAATAAACAAACGAAAGCAAATATTTAAATAGGAACCATCAGATGAATTGCTCCTAAATGTAGGCAACCATCCTTTCCATTTACAGCGTTTCAAAAATATGATTTTATTTTTTCTAACTAGATATTGCTCAAAAGAAGAGCTTTTTAAATATTTTGAATAAACTTGAATCTAGTTATGAATCTTAAAAACAGAGGTTTGAGCAGTAACTGAAGAAATTATTTTAATATCCGAAATCGTGACTGTAAATTTTCTTTCATAATAATTTAAGTGGAATTTTGAATTTGAAATGAACAATTTGCACTATAAAAATATTTATTTAACGATATTCGTTTACATTATTTAATTACTAATTAAGTTAATTTATAAAATTCTAATTAAGAAACTTTCTAACTAGCTTTCTTTACATTTTAAAATACTTTTCTATAGGTTCGCCTAGAATCTTTTCCATTTCTTGTACGGCTTTTCGACAAGCCTTCTCCACAGTCTCCTCTTCATCTTCTAACAATTCCGCCAAGACAGGAATCGTTTCCGGCAATAATGGCAAATAATCAACACCCAATTGCTTCACCATTTCCTTCAGGCAGTGCAACGAAATCAACCTAATATTCGGAGAAGTATGTTTCATTTTAAGTAAAATCTGATAATTCAGCTGTTTCCATAAAGCATCATCCGCCGTTGCCACAGCAAACTGCACGATACATGGAGTAACCAAATCGGCATTGCGCCTTTCAAGACATTCAATACCTCCCAAGTTATTTTCCAGTTGATCAACAAGAGGCTGCATCAGAACTTGGAATCTGTCTTTGTTCATAAATTTGTGGTTGTCGTAATTGAATACAGCATGAAGAGTCTTCAGAACTTTTTCCAGTAACAAAATATTCTTCTCCTCTTCGGCGAAATACAAATCTTCGCTCTTGATAACGTTGCAAACATCCAAAATCTGTGCTGCATTGTTCAAAAAATGACCGGCAAACAGCACGAACAGACTCTTCAAAGACTCTGCGATTCCACTGGACAAAGAATAAAAAGTGATCAGTCTTTCAGTCTTCACTTCGTGCCTGGCGGCCCAATCGAAGAGTTTGTAATACAATGGCTTAAAAGTGCTTTCTGATAACTTCAAAATCAGTTTCGACAAAGCGTTGACGATTTGCGCTTCAACTTCATTGGTGTGTTCAAACGAAGTTCTCCCGTCAGCTCTGAACTGCAAAGCATTCAAGAAGAAGTTGGTCAATTCAGGTAAGTTGGCATTAATTTCTGGTCCGTTCAGATTATTCAGATTTTCCGCCAAGATATCCATCAACGAACCAATGGCGTCGAAAGCACTCTTCTCGATCAAGCGATTATAACTTTGTCCAAGAACTGGAATTAGAACTCTGGGTGGTATAACACTACCAATCTGCTTACGCACAAATGTTAGTTTGTTCGCTATCGGCTGCAACTTTTCATCTTCCGTATTACCACTCCATTTACTCGCCAAAATGGACAACTCAAAGAGCAGCTTTTCTAAATACGGACTCAAAAACAGAGGCAATGTCTCCAAAATTTTCTGCACGGCGGTGACGGAGCTCAGAAGAAGTAAACTCGGGGATTCTTGACGTTTCTGCTGCTTGAGAATTTTCAACAACGCAGGCATAAAATTGGGCACGCTTGAAATCGCATAAGCGCGCAAATTCGAGCAAAGTTCGGCCAAGCAAAGAAGAGTCGACGCCAAAATATTGTTTTGGGCTTTTCCTTTTTTGATGATTTCCGTAATGAAATCCAAAACTTCGACCAAGTTCTTGGGGTATTCGGACACCAACAGCTTCACCAGCAGTTTCAAAGACAAGAGAGCGGTTTGTATTATCAGTTCCTCTTCGGTTTCCAGTTGAGCTTCGTCGATATTTTTAATAATTGAAACAAGAGATGGCACCAAAGAGTATATCTCTTCAGCCTTACAGTCGTTGAAGAAAGTGGAGTTACTCTGAAGCTTGGCGTTTAGCAGTTCCAGACTGCGTCTTCGAATGGTACTGAAATTATGCAACATTAAGCCTTTGGTTACCAACAAAAACATCTGGGGGGTCAGCAACGCATTCACGCTATCCAAAATATCGTAGCTGAGATGTAATATGACCTTCCAATATTTCGCCTGGGGAGTTGAAGCATTCTTTTCGGCAACTTTAGACACCCTGTGTATGTAAGTTAAAATATTGACAATCATATTCTTGTAAAATTCTTCCATATCCAATGATTCTTCGTCATTCAAAGACGCTACTTGATTGACGAACTCTTTAGAAGATAATAATCTCGCCGTAAATATAATCAAAGTGTATTTATAATGGCGAAATTGCTTTGGAGTCTTATAATGTATGTCAAACGGAGAAGTCTCATTATCTGTTTCAATTTCGTCTGGTAAGTCCTTCAAGTACTTCATCAAATGAATGCAGCTCTGCATCACCACTTTCGGAGAAAACTCACGACAGACATTCGCTGCTATTTCTAAACGCTTCATATCTTCATCTTTGTTTTTCGCTCTGCTACTATGAATAACATGTGATTCGAAGATCAGAAGAAGGAATATATAAAGATACTCGTTAACACCAATTTTCATTAAAAGCTGTTCGTATATAAGCATGCGACGGTGTTCTGGAACATCCAAAAGAGCATCAACAAAAACTCTCAGAATCTTAGCTATTGTTTCTGGACAATTATCTTTGACTAGTATCGGTATTATGGTATCAATAATCTTTGATATGATCTGGAAACTGTAAGCATCTTCATGACGAAGCACTGAAGACCCCATAAACGTGAAAATCGCCATAATATGATGAAGAACTTGGGAAGGAACCAATTCAGCAGAAAATGCCAAAACCAGAAGAGCGCAGTAGTGTGTCTGGGGATTCTGTGACGCTCTAATACACTGCACTATCAGTTCGATATTGAATACGCTTTCAGCCATAGCATCTGGTTGAGACTTCAAACCCAAATATAAAATGGAAGAAAGAATCAACTGTTTGGGATATTCAACAGCAGCTTGCTCGTCGAAATCGAGACATTTCTTGAGAATGTCGAACAAAACTGGAAGCAGCGATTCGACGTTTCTAATTTTCTTCTTTTCTTGAATAAATTCTAACGCGGTCAAGCCTTTCTTCCATTGTATGGTGTCTAAGATGTCTATCGTGGGTACCACACTAATCCTCCGTTTCAGCTTATTTGGGTCTAGTTTTGGAGACTGCACATCTCTCATTGCGACGAAGTGATTCAGTATCAATTTAGCATCCAAATCTATGACTTTGATGACGCGCCTCACAACCGGTAGAACTTCAGGGTTTTGAGTCACCGTTGCTGTTTCAATTATCAAATCTAAAATCTTCGCTTCCACTTCTTCATTTAACTGAACAAAAAACTCTTTATCAAACTGATTCAATAACAAAACTGTCGCGAAGTTTGCTTTTCCATCAACTGTAAGTACAAACTGATCTTTTTTGAGGCATGTTTCAATCACAGCCCACACTTTGGAGTCCATGCGAATATCAGCTGCAATATTTGCTTGACAGCTCATTAGATTTTTGGCTACGACTGCAGATTTGATCTCATCAAGACTATTCGAGTTGGTGTTAAGGAGGTCCAGGCAATCTTGTGCTGTTTCTTCAAGCCTATCAATGGTGTTAACATGGGACAAAATCTCTAAAATTTTCCCCTTCAAATACAAAGGATAGTCTGGGTTGCAGCTCGCCTTGACTAGAACGGTTCTTAATAGTTTCTTATCTTTCTCGTCCGCCGGTGATAAATAATTGAAAATGATGAGAGGCATTTGATCGTTGTCAACAACAATCTCTTCTTGATGCTCCAACAGTTCTTTGAACAAGTTCCTATACAAAACTGACTCAGTCAATCTTATCAACTTCTCTACAACTTCAAACGTTTTCTGCTTAACGTTTTCGGATTTGTTCACTAGCAACGCCAAAAAATACGGAACTAAAACCCCATCATCAGCAAGAAGTTCTTTGCTTTGTTTTGTGGAGTATTCCAAAAGATTTCCAACCGTATTGACACATTCCAATTGGAAATCTTCACTTGAATATTTATTACATATGGCCAAATTTAAAACAAACTCAATTTTGTTCTTCAAATTCTTGCAGAAATAGTTGATGAAAAACTGGATGTATTTCCTGTGGTTTGGTGAACTCTTCAGTAAAGCGTTCGCTAACAGTACAAAATAACGATTGAAATCGCTGTCTTCGTGAAAATCGGCACAACCCAAATTATCAGACGGTTTCTTCGTTTTCCAGATAACATTCTTCAAACACAGCAGAAAAGCTTCAATATGGAACTGCCCCTCCCTCGCCGCGGCGATGTGCCTTTGGAAAAAAGCATTTCCTTTCCCATACTTGATTTCAGAACTTTCAAAGAAGGCCATAAATGTTTCAATAATCATGACGTTTGTTTCAATTGGACTATTCTCTGGTAACATACAACTTAAAATGACTGTCACCAGGTATTTGTTAAGAACATTTCTTTCTTTCAGCGGGGTTTGCTTAAGTGAGTTAATAAAATCTTGCACCAAATTCATATTTTCATTTCTCAAACTGTCAAAAACGTTGGTGCAGAATTGTTCGCAGTCGTTTAGTGTTCCGTCTATGTTCTTCAACAACTGATTCTGTTGCACAAAAGGAGTTCTGATTATTTTCAGAGCTGCTTTCAACTGGCTCTCTGAATTCGGCAATAAATATGGAAATACCGCCAAAAATGTCTTCCAATCGTTGACCTTGCTTATTGAACATAACATCAGGACGATGTCGGTAGAAACTGAGCCCCAACTCTTCAAATCTTTCTGGTATTTGTACGCCAGCTTGATAAGCACCTCTTGTGTGGCTTCCGCGCTTAATATTGACATTTTTTTGATGAGGGTTAAAGTTTCTTTTACCACGGAAACATCGTCGTCGTTGAGTCGATCGATGAACGAACTTTTGATCATTTCCTTTTCTCTTTCTCTGAGAGAATCATAGTTGTTGGCCAAATACTGGATCGCTTCCTTTCTAAAGGCCGAATTAGGATGGTACAGTTTGTCCAAAACGTCGAATTTGCACCGGACAGTCATCGTTTCTTTCAGAATTTTTTGAAGGGATTTTCTCCTCTTGACTACTCTTCCTTGTTGAGTTGTTGACAGAATTTTATAGACTTCCTTATCAAATTGTTCCGGATATTGGCGCTCTAATGTTTCTATGATTTCAGCTATCCACTTCTGGATGTGTTCTGGATATTGTTTCTTGGTTTTGGTCCCATCAAGTAAAATGCTTGAAAAAGAAATTTATGTTTTTTAACTTACATATACACGTCAGTCAAAAAGTATGGAAATACTTAAATATCTTAGCGTTAATTAGTATTTACTTCATTGCAATCCACTTGAGCACTAAAGAACAATACAATATGAGAGAAAAACATATCAAAGTTCAATGAAACGTCATTATTTTAAGTGACACGTATTTATTTCTTCTAAAGCTAGATATTTTTGTTCTCTTTACGAATTATTACGATTAAATTTTTTTTTCGGTATTCGTTCGTTTAATATTTGTAAACATCTTATATTTTTTGAAAATTCAGAGATCAATAAAAAACCGCATGTCTGATTGAAAAATATTTGACAAGTTGTCAGTTCGACTTTATCATTTACTTACTCTTGATCTTAAAAAATGTTAACGATTCGACACAAATCATTTCTTTTGGAATCATATTTTTGAAATGGCGTGAAACCAGAAAATGAACAATGGTCTTATTCTGTGTAAGGCTGTTTTGCAGAATTTCGTTTTCCTGTTGACTGCCAATTTTTTTAATTAGCTTCTTAATAATGGCTATGAAAATCTGAAAAGTAGCTTTTCAAAAAAATGATTTCTACAAAAATAAAATCAACAAATGTCAAAAATTAATTCATAAATATAAAGAGAAATTCATAACTCATCAAAAAATTCAAGAAAAATACCTTAAAAAAAAAGTCGATGTCAATTCCAGTTGTACAAATTATGACTTTTGAATTATTTGGACCTATTACTCCTTGGTGTTAAACTCTATTGGAATGAAATAAACAGGATCCAAGATACTTAGAGATTTCCAGACACTTTAATGAATATTTTAAAATTATCAATTTAATTTTGTGCATTTTATTTTATAATCAGATCATCTACCACAACATTATTATGCTGAGATTGCAATAAACTTACCTCAAAAATGTCTCCATGAAAGATTCCTCGAATTTGACTGCAGTTAAGAGACTTCTCATGAAGTTCCTCTGGATTTCTTGATCCAAATTCACAGCTCCATACACACAGCTCTTGACCAGTGCTTGTAAAAATGGTGAAACGTAGCATTTGTTATTACTCAAATCTTGTACGGTTTTCAGCAACCATTCCTTTTGTACCAAATTAGCACAAGCCTCTTCAGAGATAATACTATAATGTGTTTGTGACTGATACAGAACAAGTAAAATAAGAACCATCTCAGTTTTCAAAGTCTCCACTTTGGCTTCAGAAATTTTTTCGATAAATTTATTCAAAATTGCATCGGTTAGGGCAGTTTTTGTTACCAATCTTCCCAAGATAATGTACGACGCAGCACAATAATCTGGTATGTCTGAACTTAATCCCTTCAATAAAGCTGGCAGCATTTGAGTAACCTGGGCTTCATTCACTGTACTAGAATATTCTAATGCACCAGCAAAAACTGTGCAGTAAAAATTGAAAGCAACTGTGAGTAAAGATGGCTTCTCATGCTGTTTGACTAATAATGAGATGAATTTAGCAACAAATTTAATGAAGTAAACATCATTTGCTGCGTGATTTAGCAAATTTTGTTTGGGTAAGTGTACACCAGGTTTTTGCAACGATTTCAGGAAAATCCAATTGTCATTTTGATCTCTGAATTTCATCAATTGCACCACTCTGACAAAAATGTTTGATTCGTGATAGGGCATAATTGTCATTAACAAATCTTCTCTGTTGTATTCGTGGATGTAATATCGATTAATTAGCCATTCTAGCGCTTTATGGGAGCAGTTCAACAAAAAGTACGGCGACAATTGCAATAGAAATTTTCTAATAATTTTATCTAATTTCTTGTTGCTTTCGGCGGTTTCAACAGAGCGTTCAAATTTTTTCGAGGAAATATGATATAGATTATTTTTAAATTGTTCGAACACTTGATTTTTATTAATTAATTCTTCCAAACCATCAAGCCCGATTTGGTAAACGGTTTCTCGCTTTAGTCCAGCTGCTTCTTTCGGGTCGAATAGAAGAGAAGCCCTTTTCTTGTCCCTTTGTAAGACTGCGGTTTGGGGAACAGCCAAACGTTTAAGTTGTTCGCTCAAAGAAGTACTCATTTTTAAATCTAAAAAGTTGAGGAAGGTTTAACTAACGCATTATTGCTAAATTTGCATTATTACCTTCAAATTAGCCAGGATCAGCACTTTTAATCACAAGTAAGAGAAGCACTACACGTGAAAACCAAAAGACCTCCATCAAAGTGAGGTTATGTGGGTTATGTACATATTCAACTACATAGCATTTAGTCTACGCCGAATCCAACAAGTGTCATTTTCGCAAATAAAAATAATTAAAGATTTTTATAGTACCAGTTACTTGACTAATTATAATATATAATTTATTAAAAAGCATACCATATATAATATCAAAGTACGTTTTATAAAAATATATTAGTAGTTCAAATACTAGTAGGTTAAGTTATTGCAAGTAGTTAAAATGTACAAATAAAAGTTGTGGTTATGTCTGATTAACATTTTAATAAAATAATTTTAAAATGTTTCGATTTCGCGGTTGTTCGCAGTTGGCGAAAAACCTGCGAGCTTATTACACAATAAAAAGCGGTCAAGCTGTTAAGGACCCCCATCAAGTAGCCAAACAGATCTATTCGAAAATCAAAGCGACCGGCCCCATCACAGTGGCCGATTATATGAAAGAAGTGTTAATTAGCCCTTTAGGAGGCTATTACATGCACAGGGACGTTTTCGGTGAATCTGGAGATTTCGTCACTTCTCCAGAACTCAATCAGATGTTTGGCGAAATGGTTGCGATCTGGTTTTTGAACGAATGGTCCAAGATCGGATCTCCGAAACCAATCCAAATTGTGGAACTAGGACCCGGTAGAGGCACTTTAAGCCAAGATTTATTGAGAGTTTTTGATCATTTTGGCGCTTTGCAGAGTGCTAGTTTGCATTTGGTCGAAGTGAGTCCGGTTTTGAGCGACTTGCAAGCCAGAAGGTTATGTATGAAGTCTGATAATATAATTGATCCAACGTCGGTGATATATCGGGAAGGAATTAGCCATCATGGAGTTCCTGTTAAATGGTACCGCCAACTGGATGATGTTCCAGAAAGTTTTACTTTATTGGTAGCTCATGAATTTTTTGATGCATTGCCTATACATAAGTTTCAAAAGACTAGTGAAGGATATAGAGAAATATTAATTGATGTAGATCCAGCTAAAGAATTCTCATTTAGGTATTGGACAGTTATTGCTAACAATAGACAAAATTACAACCAATTTAATTTTTAGATATATTGTTGCAAGAGAAGAAACGCCTGCATCAAAGTTGTTCTTAAAATCAACAGAAACTCGAGAGCACCTTGAAGTGTCGCCAGAAAGTCTTGTGTTGTGTAAAAAGATATCAGAACGGCTCGAAACAAATGGGGGACTCGCTCTAATAATTGATTATGGGCATAACGGAAGTGGTACAGATACATTTAGAGCTTTTCAGAAGCATAAATTGCATGACCCTTTGTTAGAGCCTGGGACAGCAGATCTTACAGCAGATGTAGATTTTGCAGGGTTGAAAGAAAGTGCCTCAGAAAACGGAGGAGTTATTACACTTGGTCCTCTCAACCAGAGAGATTTTTTGTTGAAGATGGGAATAGAGCACAGATTTAAAACTTTGGAAGAAAACGCTAAACCAGAACAAATAGAAGGACTGAAATATGGGTACAAAATGATGACTGATAAAGATCAAATGGGAGAGCGTTTTAAATTTATGGCTTTGTTACCAGCAGTTCTGAAAAAAATTGTTGAGAAATATCCAGTTGCTGGATTTTATTGATTAGTATGTATTTACAATTCAATTATCTATTTATATTAAATAAGTTATGATGTGATGAAAAATTTATTTTAAACTTGGCGGCTTTTATAACCTAACCTAATTACAGTTTCCTGTGACAGTTAACCAAAGTCAAATGTTTGTCTCTCTTTATTTAACTTTATTTTGATGCATGATACAAACAGAGATAGGTGTTGGCGAGCCCACAAGATGTGTCATCCCGATCCCACGATATTTCCTTTTTAGTAAACTAAGCACATGTAGTATAAAGTTATAGTCATTTCCCTTATTTTTTTAATTACAACGAAATAGCAAAAATGCAGGTTAGTGAGATTAATAAATAAACATTCATTTATGTGGAATGAAAAAAAAAAAAAATTAAATGCTGTAGGACCCTAATGAGGATACTGAATGGAATGATGTCCTTAGGGCTAAAGGAATCATACCTCCTAAAAAAGAAACGGAAATAACAGAAGACCAGATAGTGTCTATGCTAGAAGAAACTATCGAACAGAAAACTTCATGTGGGTGTAATGGTTTTATTTTAAATCTTTAATTACCTCAAATTACAATTTCAGCTGGAAAAGATTTATCAAAATTAGATTTAGATGAATTAGATGAGCTGGAGGACTCTGAAGATGAAGCTGTTCTGCTGGAATACAGAAAGAAGAGAATGGCTGAAATGCAAGCTTTAGCAGAAAGATCCAAATTTGGAACAGTAGGTGAAATCTCAGCTCAAGATTATGTCCAAGAAGTTAATAAAGCAGGAGAGGGAATTTGGGTTATTTTGCATTTATATAAACAAGGGTAAATGCCAATTTATCAGACAAATAATTATCTCTCATCGAAAAATTTTTAGAATACCACTTTGTGCTTTAATTAATGAACATATGAGGAATCTTGCTCCGAGATTTCCCACTGTAAAGTTCCTCAAATCAATTTCTACAACTTGTATACCAAATTATCCAGACAAGAATCTGCCCACTATTTTCATCTACTTCGAGGGTGAGCTCAAGAACCAAATAGTTGGACCCCTGGAATTCAGGGGCCCTAATCTGACACAAGATGGTACAAATTTAAAATTACTTATTTTCTGTATTGTTATAAAATTTGTTTCTAGAATTCGAATATCTGATTGGTAAAACTGGAGCAATAGAAACTAGCTTAAAAGAGGATCCACGACCAGCAGTCAAGGACAAAATGTTCGCAGATTTGGCCAGCACCAATGACTGGTAGAGTGCCCTATTGAACATGAAAAATGCAAATATTGTAATGTGTACTTAAGATTTTTATATTTATTTATTCCTGTTGCTGTTTTAATCAATAGACCAAATACCAAGTTTTTCGTTTCAGAATTTATAACCGTTTAACCACATTAATTACAGAATACACGAAATTGAGCCACTTACATTTACAAGAAGATGGTCTGTGGTCTTCAGCAAATACGATTTAATATTTTTTCCGTTTTTAACAAGTTTGAAACTTCAAATGACGTTAGTGGCGCTCTCTGGCGGGACTTGTATCATGTGCAAGTGACAGCTGTCAAAACAATTCAAATTTGAATGCTGGGAAATTCGTTAAATTGCAAATTTGTTTTGGATGAAAAATGTGTAATATTTGAGAAAAAAGGGTGTAGAATTACAGTTTTGCGTGTTCGCGTGTTTTAATAGCCAATGAGGATATTCGGGAAACTCATTTTTAGGAAAAAAGTGGAAATGGTTCGTTATAGCGAATTAAAGGGTTTCTACGACGTAGAGAAGACCATAGGATGTGGAGGCTTCGCAAAAGTTAAATTAGCAACACACGTCGCGACCGGTGAAAAAGTAGCAATAAAAATAATGGATAAGACTGCGCTCGGAGATGATTTGCCGAGAGTCAAACTCGAGCTGAAAGCTTTAAAGTCATTCTCCCATCAGCATATTTGTAAACTGTATCAGGTACAGCCGCTTGATCTGCTAAACTTCCACACTAATCGCTGTTTATATTTCAGGTGATTGAAACGGAAACGCATTTCTTCTTAGTGATGGAATACTGCTCGGGTGGTGAACTGTTTGATCACATTGTTGAAAGAAATCGCCTGACCGAATCAGAAAGTCGCATGTTTTTCAGACAAATAGCCTCAGGGGTGGCATATTTACATAGTCTAGGCTATGCACACAGAGACCTGAAACCTGTAATTTGTCTTATTCACGATTTATTGTTCAAGTTTTTTTCAAATTAATGTTTCAGGAAAATGTTCTGTTGGATAAAGATCAAAATTTAAAACTGATCGATTTTGGCCTATGCGCGCGCCCTGAAGGTGGTATGGAGAGTCCTCTGTACACGTCTTGTGGTTCTCCAACATATGCAGCCCCTGAGTTGGTGTTGGGGAAGGAATATCTTGGGCCTGAGGTAGACGTGTGGGCCATGGGAGTTTTGCTTTACGCCCTCCTCGTTGGGGCCTTACCATTTGACGATTTTAATATTGATAGTTTATATAAAAAAATATTGGTGAGTTGATTCTGACATTTATTATCCTAATCGGGAACATAGATTTCTGGTCTTTGTAAAAAATTAATAATTAGCACATATTCTACTAAATTAAGAGGTTCAAAATGTTGTTTGTGTAAGCTCCAGTGCAGTCCAAGTTTGTTATAAAAGCGCCTATTTTCCGCTCGCAAAATTTTATGTAAGGTACGTATTGTCCTTTTGTTAAAATAAACTGCTGGACACATGGAACATCCCAAGGTGCAACACAACGGAACGCATCCGCAGAGGAACCACGTTAAGTTGTTTATCAAGTTTTTTCGTAATACTTTATTAATGAGGTGGAGGGTCACTTCATATTCTTCTGGAGCGACCTTCGTTATTAATCTGCTGGGCATTTCTGAGTTGAAATGGTTGCTCAAACCAAACAGAGTCACCTGACCGTCTCCTTGTATAATTATAGGCTCTATTGTTAAAAAGTTGTGTCCTGTCATGCTAGTCGTACTTTCAGAACTGCTGGAATCGGTGTGCTGCATAATATATATTCACAGTTTCCCAAATTATAATGTGTCAGAATTGACATTTTTGCTACAAATAAACATTGACAAGTTTCGACCAGTTGTGGTTCTATTGCTTCAGATTTTTATTTTTTATTTTAATTTCTCTCTTGACAGAGGAGTCCCATTACAGTGATTTTTTGAAGATCACTCGTTTTCTGTGCGTTTGAGATTTAAATTATGACCACGGCCTGTCTGTTTCCCGACCCCATTAGCTTTTGGAAATTAGTCAGTGAATCAAATGAAATTTTGTACACATGCTATGTTAATACCGAGGACGGATGTGCTAATCATTTTAATTAATAATGAGCGACATAAAGGGGAAGCGGACAAAAAACTGGTCAATTTTAGGAGCAAATTGTGTTCATTTTATTGTAAATTATTGTAAATAGAAGTATTGACAATTATTTAACGATACATTAAACTTAGAAAGACCAGTAATGTAAAGAAAAATTTAAGCTTCAACTAGTATTTCAGTTTTCCCTTTTTAAGCCGTTGCATAATTAAATTTAGCTCAAATCTCGTTACAGGTGTCTGTATTTTTTGCCCACCTGTTTGTAGTTTTTTAAAAGAATAATTTAAAAAATTAAATTGGAGCGTGGTCAGAAAACAGACCGATTGCATAAACTATATTTTTTCGAAATTTTGAAAAAGCATTTAAAATTTTTGTCAAAAATAGGGAAAAACTAAAAATTTTGACATCTAATAAAATAAAATATTGAACCTTGTT
>QDEB01090332.1:0-11768 GCA_004193795.1 Asbolus verrucosus | reverse complement strand
TTTAGGGCCAGGTACTAGAATTTTATTAGCTCGCGCAAGCGCATCTAGCATGACCTAACGACCACTACCTACGACCACGACCTACGACATCTCCTCCGAAAGATGATAGCGACTTAAAAAACCAATGAACTACCCGAATTTGAACCCGGGACACAGGGTTTTGAAACCAGATACAAAACCCAATAGGCTATGCCGCTATAAAGCAAAAATATAAATTTTCGAAATGAAATGTAAACTCAAACCTTATCATATTTTTGAAATATTTAAGTCACTTAAGCCAGCATCAGGCATTTTGGTTTATTTCAAATTTGTTGCTCAATCTACAAACAAAATTTCAAAGTCAAAATAATCTTTTTCTGTGCACTGTTTATACTAACTGCATTTCTGAACCGGAAAGGACTAATAAAATATGCTTTAGCTAACAGAGAAGAAAACTTCAAAAATTTTGCCTTCATTTGTTGAAATATAAAAAAAAATAGAAAAATCTTTATGAATATACATTTGATTATTTTGAAAAGTTTACTATTCAAACTTCAAAATTTAATTTGGAATGGCAAAATAAATCAAAAAAGAAATAGTGCAACATCTTTTGATAAAATAATTTGCAGTTAAAGAACTTTAAACTGTTAAAAGTGTTAAAAGTGTCAAAAGTGTCAAAAGGTCAAAAATGTCAAAGTGTCAAAATGCTCATTTTTGATCGTTCATAGCCCCTCAACCAACCATTTTATCAAAAAATATTATACTTACTTTTTGGTTCATTTTATCATTCTAAATTAGCTACTAGAGTTTGAAGAAGACATTTCCAAAAAAACTAAAATTAATATTTCAAAAAATATTTATTTAATTTTATCAATTTCTTGGTAAGTTGTAAGTATTCTTTTGTATTTTCTTGGGTATTCTAATTATTAGCTAATCAAAAAAAAACGATATTTCTTTCCAACGTTTCGCCCCGAGTTTCCGTGGGCTTCTTCAAAGTGTTTTATTTACCTATAAAATCATAATTTACAGATCTTATTATTTCTCCTTAATTATTACCTTACAATTAGACCACCATCATAATACAATTTAATTAATTTTACACATTAAAAAGATTATAAATTATTTGTTAAATAACACCCTGGGTGACATCAAATTTTTGTCATCATTTTATTTGATTGGCTAATAGTCAGAATACCCAAGAAAATACAAAACAAAAGAATATGCATTGAAAATGCTAAAAATATTTATAATGTACAATTTGTTAATCACTTCTGACTTCTGACAAAGTTTTAAATAATTAATACATTTAAATTTTAGAGAGTTCTAATAATTTCATTAAATTAAACTGACGATTTAATCGTAAATTGTATTTAACAAAAAGTTGTCAATCATCCAAATGAACTTTAAAATAAAAATATAATTAACTATAAATGACATGATGTGACAGTGTGTAAAATTTATTTGCATTTCGATATGTCAAATGTGTTTTACTTTGTAACTTTAATCTAATTAATATTAATGTTAAGGTCTTTTACCAAATAAATTTTAGTTTTAATAGTTCATATGACATATTCTGTGCCAACTATGGGCATTAATAGATAAAGCTCATTATTGCTGCGTTTCGGCCAATATTATGTCCTTTTTCAAACTAAGTGCGGTTTACTTTTTCAGTAGATCGTCATCTTGCAAGTGAACTGCACTTAGTTTGAAAGAAAAATATTGTGTCCAAACGTGACAATTAAATTATCAGTTAATGTCAAAGGTGTATTTTCGTTCTGAGTACTGCATATACCAGGTTTCATCAAAACCGACTCCACTCTTGCTGAAATTAAAAAAAAAACGTCAAGATTTAGCTTTTTTGTGTGAATAAACTAAATATTTGTCTGTGGTGGTTGATTCGCCCGGTACAGTGATAATATGCAACCGGTTGTCTGTTTAAAGTATAATTGGGCTGCGTTCGAATTTTGATGTATTACAGAGTACAAAATTAATTGCGGAGGTTTCAGTGGTTGTCGGTAAAAATGCGAAGGACCGTATATAATTAGGGTCGATTGGGGTTCGTTAATAAAATATGATTAATAGGAAAGAAAAAGTGTGAATTTCCTGGAAACGGGTGATCGATACGTGTGGACGTATTGAGTTGTAGTGTGGAGTTGTGGTTTTTAGTGATTGCGGCGGAGGTGTACGTCGGAATGTGCGTGAAGGGGTGGCGGGCCGAATATCTTACGGTCCGTCTCATATCTGTGTGATATGAATATTTAAATTCTTATTAGGGCGAGTTTACAATAAAGCAGGCGGGGCAGATCGGCGCGGAAACGTCGGGCATATCTCTTAGTGTATTTTGAAAAATGCCGTGGTAATAGCGATTATGTAAAGCGGTCGTAAGAAGCACAGCGGCTTTCGCTGCGGCTGAGCCGCCTGTACCAGAGGCATGTACTAAATGTATGAATTCTGTATGTGAAGGTGCGGGAAGCTCTGTGTGCCCGGAATCCAAGAAACTGTACCCGGGGGACTGCCGCCTCTTCTACAAATGCGTCCCGCTGTCAGAGTCGGCGCAAGCGTACGTTTGGGTGCCCTCTCGCTGCACTGCGGGCCTGGTGAGCCACATTCACAATACGCTAATATCTCTCGTGTCGTCGGCTGCTGATCCCTGCACCCACCCCCGTCCACCCCTAATCAGGACCGTACGCACATCCCAATTACCGAGCACAGGACTCCGAACAGCTTTTTCCGCACCCCGAATCATCGACACTAATTGCTCACTATCCCCCCGCTCCAGACGGATTCCTTAACCCCACGTCACATTAAGCCCCTTCACTTCTGAATGTAATTAACATAATAATTGCACTGCCCTTTCAGCACGACCGGCGCAACTAACAATTAAATTTGATAAGATGCTTTTGAACAAAAACCCACTCGAAAGGGACGTGCTACTTTCACGGATTTTCATAAAACTTCCAATATTTTATGATTATACTCATTTTTTGATAAAGATTTACACCCGCATCAGACCCACAGAATTGTAATAGCAGGGCTCCCTACAAGAACTAAAGCGCGGTTTGTGTGCAAATTAAAAACTCTTTCACATTTTGAAAACCTTTTAATCAAGTCCAAAAACAGAAAACATTGCAATCAACGTCTGAACTTTTCGTCACATCCCACAGCCAGAACTAATTTTTTTCGAGTGTTAAATGTCAGACGCCGACGAAATTATTTGATTCTTTTAGAACGTTTGTACACGACTAAACACGCATCTTAAATTAAATCGTATCTGCAGATATCGAACTTTTTTATTTATTTTAAGTATTTGATCCATTTGTATTAAATAAATATTTAATCATAAATTTAAGAAAAATATATAGTTAATGTATTCATATAGTGTGCTTAAAAGTAATGAAATAAAAACACTGTACAAAGTGTGATCTAAACAACAAAATGTGTATTTTCGGAACAATGACGTCATCCCCATTTTTTTAAATAGCATTGTGAGTAAATTGTGGTATCAATCGAATATGTTTTTTATCACCATTATAACTTAATGGCATATTTGGATAGAGAATAAAATCACATTCGATTGATACCAAAACTTCTCGATGCGATTTAAAATTATGGTGATGACGTCATCGAAAATGGCGCACAGTAATCAAAATATTACTTCAATTGTGTTAAATCGTGTCATAAAAGAACTTTTAGACCACACTTCCTATCGCATCAATAATAAACAAACCTCGTTTCAATGCCATGAAATCTGCTTACTGTGTAAAACCGGCCGCAAATCAGTATAATTTATAAACCACAACCTTACTCACATAGCTAAAAATAATTGTAGAATTGAAAATCCATTACTTTTAAACTTTGTATACAGGCTACTTCATAATTTAGGAGATGATGATTTTTTTCTATGATGCCTCCTAAAGGAGTTAGAGCCCCTCAAGTGAAACCGTTGAGTTATATTTATTTGCACTATTTGTACTATTTGTACTATTTGTACTATTTGTACTATTTTTCCAGGATACTTACTATGACAAATTATGCTAATAACACCAGACTTCAAAGGAGTAAATTTAGTGGATGAGAGAAATTTTTTCTAATCTAAAATCTAAAAATCTAATTTAAAAATCTAAATTTTTTTTATGTGGTTAATAAATCGATGTAAAAACTTAGTAAAATAGTTACTCTTGTACATGTTGATAAAACGCATCATTTCCTAGTTATTTAGATTTAAACACTTTAAAGTGTACCTCATTACACATTATTCGATGACGGAATAAGTAAGTTCCATAAAATAATTCAAAATGGTGTAAAGGATTATCTCTCACCCACTAAAACTACTCCTTTGAAGTTAAGGTTTTTATTAACAGAATTTGTCAAAATAAGTATCCGTATTAAAAAAAATAAAATACCAAAATTTCCTTATTGTAGTTCACACTGTTTAGGAATTATTTAAAAATAAATGTAACCCAACTACGTCTTTTGAGGACTTGCAGTTCCATGAGAGACATATTGGAGAAAAAGTTCATATAAAAGACCCCCTTATTTTTTTAAGTTCCATCATCTTTCAAAGTACTGACATGAGACATTTTTCATATTTATTAAACTGAAAACTAAAAATTAGCCACATATTATGTACTTGTTAAATCTCTTGTACGAGAGAAAAACAGTTTCGCTTTGCGTTTAATTTCTCTGAAAATGAATTCAATTTAGTTTTTTAAAAGGAACATCGATTATATTTTTGAATTTTTAAAATGTAAATAATTTTTCAGTACGATGATTGTATTTTTTTGTATTTTTTATATTATAAAATACGTTTCGAAAGAAACTCATTTTTCATCTAAATAATTTTTGTTAATTTGGGAATAACCGTAAAAACAAATTCAGATTTTGAAATTACCTACCAGAGCCTCTTAGTGTTCTCAATAAGATCATTTTATCCAAACGACAATTCAATTCGAACACAAATGTGTAGTGAAATCTTGCAGCAATAAATAAATATCAGTTGCCGACATATTACGGTCTAAATTTCAGTTTAACTGTAAGTGACAGCTACTTTTGTTTCAGGAAGATCATTTCTATTTATTCGACTAATACATGTTATCTAAAAATTGTTGATATTTAATTGATAAACATTGTAAAATTGTAATATTCATGAAAAAACATATATTTTCTAATATTTTAAAGCAACCACTAAATCATAAAGAATCATTGTACGACATTAAAAATTACCATAGACTTTGTTAAACTTCGTAAAATGTGAAATTCCACTTTTCTTTAAGCAGAGTATCCTGTATAGGTAGTGACATTTAAAAAATATCTCATAAATATTTCACCATCCGATCTCTTGTCTAAAATAAACAATTTTTTTCGATTAAATTTTAAATTTTAAAACAGATGCTTCCTATACATCACTTTTCTTTTTCTATAACACTGTTTTTATTTGTCTTATCAAAATACACAAAATGTTTCATTTAAAAGATGTAATTTTTATGTATTATCACTCGTTTATATTCCACAAAAATATTTTTTTTGCAGCATTGAAGCTACATTGAACTTTCGACATTTTAATAATTTAAAATAATGTTTTAATCAGTGAAGCATCTATTTGTATTACTAAAACATTAACAATAAAACGTTCAATTATAAAACAAATTGCAGCAGGAAATGCAAAAATGCCAGGGGAATGAAAGTTGGGTATGCAACCAACCAAACACCACAAACCCGAGAGTTGAAAAAACCCAGTTTTGTACAAGAAAGACAAAATTTTAGAGGACTCCCGATTTTCTTTAACACTCCCATAAAATTATCCAAGCGGACCACCTACGCCCAAATTATTTCGCAAAAATTTTAAGAGCAAAAACACATTTTTAGGATCATAAAAACATAAAATCATCTAAGCATTTCTTTTACATCCCATTTCGTATCCATTTCTATTGTGAGCATGTGCACGTGAATGAACATTTAGGCTATAATTTTTTATTATTGAACCACATTTATGCGATTACCATAATTGTGTGTATTTGTATATTTTATTTTGATTTTACAAATACTTATTTGAAGTTTTTGTAGTCATAAACGATTATTATTTGCCACGATTGTTAAAAAGTAAATAGAGCCAGGTAGGTGTAGTAGAAGCGGGAACTTAATTGACTAAAGTTTAATTTTATTTTGTCTAGTAATAAATTTTAACCACGTAGCATGAGTTACTGACATTTCATTTCTTGTTCACCCAACTAGTATCGGGAATGGTAATAAACGTGAACAAAAACCTCAAGTTGCTTGTTAATTCCTAAAATGCCACAAAGGCTTTTTGCATCAAGCATATTAATAATGCTTTGCAGAGCGGTATTTTTGAGAAAGCTACTTTGCAATCATTATCCTGCAACATTTAGGAACATTATACAATTATTTATGATAAATTACTTCGATAGAATCAGAATGTTCGTAATTTCGTGAAAAATTACATAAGTCATCCAAGTTTCCGTATTTCAATCGATTTATTCGCATAGACTGTATTCCATGCTGACAGTTATTCCCTTCGGAATAAATTGATAAAAGTATATTGTTATTTCCTTACAAATAATAAATCAACAGAAAAACTGTAACGAGTGACACTCATTTATAACCTCGGGCTATACTTAGAATTTCATATTCTTCGTTAAACTTCATCCTAAAAGGCGTCAAGTTCGTGTACGTAATAATTTTCTCTAATTAAGTTACTTTGAAAGGGGCCCTATTATTGCTTTGAACGCAGAAGAACTCACGATGGTCGAAGTGGGGCAACTCGGTGAAATCTTGGAGTAAATAGTGTAAACAGGATTAACACTTCAAGGAATGACGTAAATGCGTAGCCTGGAAATTGTCGAAGATTGTTTGAATTACCGTCTCGGAATTCTGAACCACTAAATCGAAATTCACAGGATGCCACAATAACAAATCGAGCTTTTTTCGAGCAGGAATTCCTACAATTACGGAATGTGAGCTGCGTAAAACCGACACTTGTTAGCACATTTTTACGGTTCTTCACAGAACGTAATTCAAACAGTTTTCACATATCACATGCGGAAAATGCAAATTTCTAAGTTAACATTCAAAATTTCTGCTGATATTTAAAAAATTAGTAAAAATACTTAAGTAAATTAAACAAAAACAAATATAGGAACTATACCGAAAATTTTATAACCATTTCTCCACTCCGCCCACAGTGACAAAGGACTGAATAAATACAAATTGGTGAATACAAATTTGACATTTACACATTAATATAACAAGAAACAAAATTATAATGTTGTTTACATCGATTATAGGAACTAAGATGCAATAATTATGACCTTTATTCATTTTTAAAACCACAAAAGTGGAACTTCTGTTAATTTATTTGATAATTGTTCCTACCTATCAGTATCAAATTTTGTGCCTCGTTATATATCAGATAAACAGGTCAGGGTTAAGTTAAGCTTACAGAGACCCCGATGATTATTTTTTTTTAATCCAATTTCAAAATGATTTTCATCCAGTTAACGTTGGAATTTTTTTACATGTAAATTTTTCTGTGCCGCTATACTCTTTGTGAACTAGGTAGTTCTGTCAGTAGTGTTAGCTGTCAATTGTTTATTTAATTCCACCTTTTCGTAAATCAAATGCAAGAAGAGCAAAAATCAGAATGAGGGTGGGCCCCAATGCCCATGGATAAGTATGTCCCTGAATCGATTTCTACTAATCACTTTCGACTTTTAACTTATATTTAAGGTTATGTAATTGCCTGCCTTATTTTAATGAAGCGGCATTTTTTATTTTACACGGGAAATTCATAAGCGACTAGATGGAAATCATTTTAAAACATGCTGTATAATTTAAAGTCAGTTAAAGTGCAGTAAAATTTTAAAACCACAGGTTCTAAATTTTGAGTAACATCTCGCTACGCGCTTCAACCTTACGATTGTTATTATATTTGAAAATACTGAAGTAATTCTATTAAATAAAATTTTTGAAGTATGGCACCATATTTGTTATTATTTTTTAAAAACTGAAAAATTTCTACTAAAACTGAAAAAAATACACCACTCCTGTTTATAACAAAGGTCAACTAAAGTTTTATACATAATAAACCTTTATTTTAATAATGAAATAAAACTAAATAATGTAATCTTCATTTATTTTTTCAACGATATTTTGAAACAAAATTTTTAACCAAATATCAAATAAATTAATTAAACCGGCGTATGCTTGATTCACAAAATTCAATAGTGGTGTATGTCCATTCATCGTGAAAGCGATAATCTTGAAACGTTTCTATCAGTGCTATTGTTAATGTCATTTGAACATTTATTACATAATTATATTTACTTAGAGTAACTTTTCCCAAACAATATGTAAGTTTAATAAACAAAATAAATGTACATCGTGTGATATACTGTATATAAAAAAGTCTATTATAAACAGTATCTATCAAAAAGTCTTATTATTTCCGCTATTTCTGAAATTAAAAATTAATCAAAAACATTTACTTTAAAAAAAATGGGTAAAACAAAAATGTTTAGATTTTTGTACCAAATTTTACTGCTGGGTTGAGAACTTTTTCTTTCATTTTACTATATTTTAACAATGGTGTTTTTATAAAAATAATTCTTATTTCCAGTATGTAGGAAATCACCTGACTAAATGTTTTGGGTCAATTCTTAGTTTCAGAAATAGTAAAGACCCTTTCCGTAAACAATTTTTTGAAGAGTTGAGTAATAAAAATGTTTGTGATATGGTGCAGCACCTTGTGTCGCAAAATCTGAGAAAAACTAGAGCTAACATGAATTTTAAATTTTTTGGATTAAAAATAAAGTTTGGTTTTGAAACGAACCAAAAAAATCAAAATCGAGTCCGCAAACTTGTTTATTTTAAAACAAGGAGAGCTGATTGACGTCTAAATTATAGTAAGTGACATCATCAACTGTAACTTTCAATGAGGGTTATCCACATACGTGTTTAATTAATTATGTTTTAACCGAAATAGTTCTACTAGACGTACACCACTCGAACATAATGTTTCATTAATGTGACAACTTATGGGAGTTTCACATTATGTAGCAAGGTAAAAGTGGTAACCAAATTATCTAGAAAGTGTCACACTGACAGACATTTAACTCCGAAATGGTAATTATGGTTATGAAACTGATGAGCATCTATACACCCAATTGTCACTTGTCGAGCTGTTTGCTTGATGTCGGTTAAGCCATTTCAAACGTTCTGAGATGGTGTACCCAACAAAAACTCCAAAAATAAATGACAGTATAACATATATTATTTTAAATAAAAGTTATTTTAAAGCTGTCACCACCACACTTCCTACACAACGATTGAAATTATTACTAAAGTGAACTTCAAAGTAATTGAATATTTTCCGTATGGCTTCGGGCTTTTCTATGTATTTGTACCTCTTGGAAGACATAACGTAGAATTTATTGTTGAAAAAACGATGCTTGTGGTTGGTTAAGCTTGACTTAACATCATTTGATGGAAGATCGCGTGATGGTCAATCAATGTATGCGCTCTGTCATATCTAAGGTTATTTTGAGACGATTTTATCTTCACTAAAAATAGGAACTCCATTAATTATTGGAAAAATTGTGATCCAAGACTTTGCAAAAATGATTTGGCTTTGTAACCACATTAAAGGGTGTTTTGTAGTATTGTGCTTAATTAGTTGTATTTGGTGATTAAAACGTTGTGTATACAGTTGATTAGTGTGAAAGGGGATTGTGATAATGAGCATTATAATTTTGTTGAAATTCCTTGTGCTTTGCGTGCGTTATTTTATCATATCAGTTTTGATGTTATTGATTTTCCTAGTAATATTATCCACTCATGCACTCCTAGTAATTATCTTACGAAACCGGAAAAGCAGAAACATCATAACTTCATTGGAGAGCCAAGCCGGGGAATTTATTTTAAAAAGATTAGAACAGCGATGATGCAATTTATAAAGAAAGTTTGGAAACTAACTACATAAAAATGACATAATGACCTCTGTTACTTAGGTAGTGTTAAAATTTCAGCATCCTGTGTCGTACATTGTCAGAAATGTGTCTCACCTTCTTTAATGGGTCTCCCAGTGCAGGCTTATGAAGAGTTGACATAGTAAGCAGAAATGCTGGACTTTTTAATGGTGTTTGCTTTATACCTCGTTAAGATTCGTAAAGGCTTGCTAGCGTTAAATTGAATAAGGCGAACCTCAACTTTGCATTCCAATATAAAAATACGTCATATTAGATTTTAAAAAAATCTCGAAATCAGCCTATTATACATTCTTTAACATCAGTATTCAAATTAACCATTTAAAGTTAAATTGGATTTTTTTCGCTGCAAAAGATAGTGAAATTTCAAATGAATATATGTTTTTAGATCAGTCTTAAAAACTTCAGGAAACTTTTCATAATATGGTTAGTTTGGTCGTGCTTTAGATAACTTCTTAAGAATCTTGAAAGTTGCAAACAGCCATTTATTAAAACCGCACCATTTTCTTTTTACGTAAACAATATTCGATCATAAAAATTCAATTACATCAATCTGTCACTGCTGAATTTTTTTTCTTGCATTACAGAACTAATTGCCTGAAAATGTCTGTATTAAATCGCCTCTGTTGCAATACAGTTTTCATTATGTCAACAATATTAGACCTTTCTGTGTTACATTAATATTGTACAGAAACAATTAGTATCAACGTCAAATTCCTTTGTTCTTTGTGACTTTGATGGCAGATACATCTTTGTGTACGGATATAAATGCAATGGGGAAGGTTAATACGTCGCATGTCATCAACATTTCAATGTCATAAAACGGATTCCTGCAAATTTCACATTGGAGATAGCGAACCAAATTAAATTCACATTATATGATCAAAAAAATTAATTCCCAAAAGCCCTTAATTGCGTTATAACATCGAAAACGAACAGCCGTTTATAAATAATCCTTTTATTTCAAAATACCATCGGAATGTTTGTCATTGTATTGATAAAAATAACTTGTATCACAAAATGGAAAACGTAGTGCTCGTTAAAATTTTATTTTAAAATATTTCACCATAAAATGTTGCGAGTCGTAATTTTTCTAATAAATCTTCATGTGAAAATCGTAAACATTTTATTTCCCCAATTATTTAATCAAGAGTTCGACGTCATAAAATTTCGAATAAAGCTGAATTTTTAAAATTCAACCTGTCGTTCGCATTCCTGCTTTACTAATCACGATCGTAAAATCGCAAATTTTTACCCTAACGAACGCCCATGCTGAGCGAAATCTCGAAATGAGCGCAACATTCGTCACTCAACAGCGCATGGAGATCGAGTGGGTAAAAGTAACATTTTCAACAACATGTGCAATATTATACCGAGTCATTATAAATGTTTATAGTCAAAGGCGGTTGTGAATTGTTTACAAAATATTGCCGTTCTATAAGAATACTTATCAATGTTTAGAAAAAAAATTGAATTATAAGGAAAAGTGTATTTGGTTGTTGGTTACACTGGTTCCTAATTGTTCCTAAAGCGCAAGATTAAATTACATACGAGGCTGGGTTGATAAATTCGCGCGATCTCATAAAGTAGGCCATGAAATTAAAAAATTGCACATCACGTTTTGACAGTCAATGTCTTGTCAGTTTACCTGCGAAGTTTGATTTGTTTGTGATAAACCGTCTCTTGTTGGTATTTTTTTGAGTTTCACCTTGCCACCAGCAAATAAATATGGACAATTTTGAACATCGTACTGTCATTAAATATCTTTTAAAAAAAGGCACGTCTTTTACG
>QDEB01090285.1:0-10572 GCA_004193795.1 Asbolus verrucosus | reverse complement strand
TATATATATATATATATAACTTTCCTCATCTAAGCAACTACGTTCTTTCATTCAATTTAAGTGCATATTTAGGTACAATGTAAAATATTTAAATCTAAATTTAAAATAGTAATCTCCACTGACACAACAAGAGAATCTCTTGTTTATTTAACGTAGTCAGTTTAATCAAAAAATGATAGGAGAGAGAAAGTATCTCGGCATCCATTAAAGAGATATTGTATTAAAAGCACAGTTTGTCAAAATAAGTATGTTTTAGAAAAATTAAATACCCGAATTCCTCTGTTATAATTTATATAACTTCTCGGAATTATAGGTGTAAGCAAAGTACTAAATGCAGCTAGACTGCTTCTTTAGGGAATTTCTTATTTCATCTGATCTTTTTTTGTGTTCTATCATCTTTCAAAGTTTGAACATACAACTTATACAACATACACTTCTACAAAACACTTCGCTTTGATCTATAAAGTATGATTATTATATATTATAATATGCAGTTAAAAATCATACCTATCCTTTAGATCAATTTTTTAATTGTTGCATTTATTATACCGAGACATATTTATACAACGTATTTTGTATTAACATATCGTATATAAATTATTACTAATATTGCCAAGTGTTATATCGATATCATACGTCGTATTTACAGTGCTATTTATAAGTTACCTGAAGTTTATTTTGATATTCATAAACAACAGTTTATTGATAAACTTCCATAAACGAGAACTTTCTAAATTGTATGATGAATAAATTCTTTATCATGATACAGCGAAAATTTCTATTCCATAATCATTTTATTGTTTATCAAAAGCCGTTTTAGAGTTATAAAAACGTCAAAACTAACTGCGCAATCAAAGCTAATTAACTAAATTTGAAATTAGTTAAATATACCTAACTATATGTACGTAAAGTTTATACTAAATTCATTAATTCGTTACACGCATTTATAGATTATTATTACAGGATTAATACTGACAGATGTTAGCTGCCCTATCATAAGTAAATTTATGAGATGTGTGTCATGCTCTATTTACAACAACAACAACAATAATGTAGGTTATATATTTATGTAAACCAACAACATGTGCATGGGGCTGTAAGGCAAGGTTTATTTGTTTATAATGTAATAGATTTGAACGAAAACTACCTTCTATCTTAAATGTAATTGAAGGATACGAAAGAAAAAACCACTCTCTGTGGTTACAGATATAATAAAAAATGTTGAAATATTTCGTTAAGAATAGTTAATGCCGCAATAAATTACCATGTTGTTACTTCACCTTTTAAGTTCTTGTTGTTAAATTCTGTGAGAAGTCACAAACTACCATGTCCTGAAGAATACTTCAGATAGATAATAATAATAATAATAATAATAACAATAATAATAACAATAATAATAATAATAATAGATAATAATCTAAAAATATAACTGATTACGTTTACGAAATGGTGACTTGATTGTAAAACATGGTATGAGTAGTGACAAAAAAAATTATTTCGCTGAAGACGAAGTCATTTATGGCTGCATTGCTAATATAAAGAAATTATGCATGAGAAAGTGTGGTTCCAATGAGATTATAGAGGAGCGAAGTTGAGTGTACAAAAGTTTTGAAATGTCCTTACCAACATGCAATGGAACTGTTTCAGCAAACTGTAAAAATTGATTCCTTTTTCAAATTGTTCAAATTTTGCCATTAGTAATTATGCTTATGTTGGTATAACTTGATCTTAACACGAGATAATGCGATAATGCATTATGAAATAATTTTGTTCATCAAATAATCTATTCAAATATCATTTATATCTTAAGTCGGTGGCAATTTTCATGTTAGCCGTGGTTTATCACTTTCTGGATATCTTTCGATAAGAACACGACTTCCTGCACGGCGAAAAAACCGGCCATCCTGTTTTATTTGAGGTTTTATGTCTGATATAGCCAAATAAAATTCTATCAACATTAATATATTATTTTTAAATTATCACTTTTGCATCACTGATGAATAATAATAACTCTATTAGGCGTTATTGTAGAAAGTTATTGTTTAGGCATTAGTTTTCATTGTATGTTTTAATATTTACCATATTTTGAATAAAAAAAATATTTGGACATATAGGAATAGTGGAACTGAAATTCTAACGTCTTTAGTTTTTTGTTTGATGTAGTAGAGTTCTCTATAAAATATTGTTTACAAAACTAAATCGCATAAACCCAGCTAATAGATTCTTGTCAAAATGACAATTAGGTGGGGACCAACAAAAATTCATACTACATAGAAATATGGGTTCGTTTCTCACGTTTCCATCTAAATCGTGATGATTCTTATTCCATTCGGGTTCGAATAAATATGTTTACACAGAAAATTAAGAGTTTGCTAAAGTTTATTTACATCATAATTTGGTAAAGAAATGTACTAATGGTAATATTATACGTGCTTTATAGTTAATAACAACTAAATATTAAATTTGCTGTGTGAGCCATGTTGGAGGTTGTTATAATCAATATAGGCAATAAAGCTTATTCCCTCCAATATTCCAATATATACTATTTATCCAAAGACTATATATATATACATAAACAAGCTTTATTCCCTGAAATGGTATAGAAAGAATTTAATTGTTTTAAATATGTTAAATCTAACAGGACATTCGATGATGTTGATTCCATTCAGTCGATTGTGGAATGTTAAAAAGGTTCAAATTTAATGGAAAAGGTAAAATTTCGTTAAGATAAAATATCAACATATTAAAGAACTACGTTAATACATAAATCAAACCATTTTTAACTGTCAGTAACTGTCAGTGTTTGTTGAAATCATCTATGTGTACGTGAGGTAAATGGAATTCGTCGTTTTGGTTTCAATGTAATAATAGTTTCAAAAGGTTTTAAATCGATTAATGTGGGTATGTATTCGGTTCAGGTTCAGAACTGGATACGTTAGATATGTAGATAATTTTCAAAACGATGACAATTTTTAACATGTGTAAATATTCTAAAACTGTTTTTCTTGTTATCTGAATCTCATAAAACCTTTTTCTTTTAAGAGCATTGTTTGAAATTTTTTTATTTAATAATGTTTCCTGAATAATGCGAATTTTATTAAGAAACAAAGCTGTAATTAAGTCGTACCTACGGTACAATTTTTATGTGCACATTCATTTCGATTCTAATGTTGTTTACGATTCAGAAGGAGAACGTAACTTTTTTCACTGTATATACGATGATTTTAAAAAACTGTTCAATTCATTACCTTTTTAATTTTAATTTTCACTGGATAAGATTTAACAAAAGTTTGTAGAAAAACGGGTAAAAAATGAAAAGAAAAAAATTATATTAAACAACAAATTTTATAAACAAATACAATCAGAACTATAATGAAGAAATGAGGAGAAAAATTGTGAGGATCATACGACATGTTTGTGATTAATATTTTCTAAATAATTATAGTTTGACCTTCGTTAGGTACAGTAACAATGAAAAATAATTAAACACAGTATTAGTGAAATAATCTCATTTAAAAGGAACACCTGTATTTTTGTAAATTCTAAATAACATACACTGAAAATTTCGTTCTGATAAGAAGCGACCAAGAAATCTTGTCCAACAGATAAATAGATAAACAAATTTTTGAGGCTGAACTGTTGTAACGTTCGTTATTTAAAAATCAAATATAGTATTTTAAAAAAATATTCCTGCTCTTCGACAAGGCTCTTTCAAATAATTTAACAAAACTATAAACTATTCTTACTACTGTGTATGCAAAATTATGTTCTCATTATAAAATATTGCAATGTTAAGAAACATAATGGCAGGAAAAGTCTTGAAATTTATGGACTTCCATATTCGTAATTTACATCATTCGAGTTCAATAACAATAATAAAATACTGTAACTTTGTCCATGGCAAAATGTCAAAAGCGTCTGAAAAATTATCTTTAATCTGTCAAGTAGTTTCCAAAATCACGCTTATTTATTATAAATCTTCAGAGAGTTACTTAGGAAAAAAATTTACCTAAACTTGATCACTTTGAATAAATTATGTTAAATATTTATATTTTGCGTACTTTTGTTTATCGGACAATTATTGACCCACACTCTAATTTTAGAGAAACGTAGGTATGAAAACTGTTAACGATATTTTCCAGAACCCAAGTCGAATTATTATGTATGCAGTTTTCAGTTTAACCACGGATAGCACATAAGCAACACGAAAACACGATGTTTGTGTGTATAATTTCGCTATTAATATTAGTGAATATGGTGTCGGCTGAAGAAAATAAGCCCTGTCCATTTGCACTTACCGAAAACATAACTGACGGAAATAAAAGCTCTGATGGAACTATACAGAAAGATGGAACAGTTTATACTAAAGAAAACTACTTTTACGGCGACGATAAACGTACGATTTTCGGGTGTGTCTGTAATATTAAAAAATTGTGTATCAGAAAATGTTGTGGACCTAAACAAGAGATGCTGAATAAAACCTGCACAGAGCAAAAATATGATAATTTTCCATATCATGTCTATAATGGCACACAAATATTAAAAGAACATTCCGATTTTCACCTAGTTTATAATTCATATTGTAAAGAAAACAGATATGTTTTAAGTCCGGATTTCTCCGATCCGGAGGGATCGGACAATTTTTACATTCAACCAAACGGACATCTTTATGTGCCCTATTCTGATAACGACATCAAAATGTATGGGCCAGAGAGATATTGTCTTGAAACATTTGTTGGCGTTGAGACCATGTTTTCTGCGTTAATCTGTTTTAACGATGTTCAAGAAGATCTAGCCAGTGGGGACAAAATGGGTATGTTTGACTATTTCAAGATTTTTTTTTAATTTTATGTTATTTGTTATTTAATACGTGCAATTTAATTTACCAACATGACATTAATTGATTAACTTGCGTGTTTGTATAAGGCAAACCCAGAAAAGTAAATGCCACCAAAAATGATATAGAATGTTAACACGTTTGTTTCTAATAATCTTAATGTACTGTATCGTATCACTAATCCATTTATTTTGACGCAATGCTAGACGGAAATCATTTAGTTTTTCATTACTTCATGAAAGAATTGGTAAATCTATTTTCTCAGAACTACCCCCACTCTTGTCTTTCTTAAATCAATACATATACATGTTGTATGAATTAATTTCTGAAGGTACACACCTACTTTTTAAAAACACCAAATACATGCTGCGAAAAAGAAAATAAAATTAATTTTGAACTAACAAATTACATCGAATAGAAAATTTTAAATCAATACGATTGATTCAGAAGATAAACGAGGGATTCGACTTAAAAAAAATTAAACTGGTACCTTATCTCAAATAAGTTAAAACACATTTGAAAATGTTCCTTTTAATAATATACAAAGAAATCAGTAAAGAACCTGACCGCAGCACATTATGAACTTTTTTCCGTATTTCTTTGAAAAATATTTGACAAGTTGTCAGTTCGACGCTATCACTTACTTGTCCTTTTTCTTAAAAAATGTTAACGATTGAACACAAATCATTCCTTTTGGAATCATATTTTTTGAAATGACATGACACTAAAAAATGAAGAATGGTCTTATTCACTTTTCTGTGAAAAAGTTTGCAGATGCCTTCAAAGAAACTGAAAGTATTGACAAGAGAAAAGTACGAGTAGACCCAAAAAGAGAATACCAGAAGTTATTGAGGAAGGTGTCTTATGAAAGCAACTCCTTCAAAATCGATTCGTATATTATCACAGCAAATTCATTTATCCTGTGATTTGTGGATAGCCATTTCTATGTTAATAACATTCTCACTTTGTTTGAAAATTAATTACATGGTGATAAATTAACAAATGAATGTTCCAACAGGAGAACGCCACAGCTCACATAACAAATGAAATCGTAGCACTTTTGAGACAGTTTTACGATGATCGTTTGATAAGTAGGAATTTATGGCCCCCCAGATTCCCTGATTTAGCAGGTTCCGTTTTTTTTGTCTCTTACCTTTTCTGAAATTTGAAAGATTTACAAAATGGTGTCACCAGAAAATTGGAAAACATTACACCTGATATGCTTGTTCGATTTGAAAACATGAAAAGACGTGTGCGGTTTCTAACACCTTTTGTAGTTACTTTTATCGATTTCATTCTCCTTCCAATTTATTCTGATTTTTAGTTGACATTCATTTTTTTATGATAACTCATTACTTAAACTGAATACTGGAGAATATTTCTAACACCTTTTGTAGTTACTTTTATCGATTTCATTCTCCTTCCAATTTATTCTGACTTTTAGTTGACATTAACTTTTTTATGATAACTGATTACTTAAACTGAATACTGAATCAATCAAGGACATGCAGAAAAAAGTTCATAGGCTGCTGCGCTCAGTCTTTTATTGATATTTCTGTATTTAGGATATATAAAAAATTCAGGTTTGTGTTTTAAATCTTAAAAAAAAATGCGTAGAAGGTCTTTTTATGTTTTTTACAAATTTTTGTATTTTCATTTTAAAATTTTAATTATTTCAACAATTTAATGTTAACGATGGAATAGTATGGAATAGTTCGATTCCGTTCGTTGCCAAACAAAGTTCAAAAAATTGTATAATCTCTTTTTTGCAGTATTTTACAGGAAGGAAAAACCTTATCAATTGGTGATGTAAAAATTAATTAATTCAGTTTGAAAAGATGTCGGATATTAGTACATCATAACTCTGCAAATAGCATTTACAGGTCATTCGTTAAACATACAAAAATATTTCATTTTCAACGGTGAGTTATATGATAAAGAAAAATAGAATTTAATATGCACTAACCTGCAAAAAAAATTGATCCATTAGTAATTTTCAGTAAATAAATACCTTGCTGTATCATACCAGGTCCAATTTATTTTATTATAAGTAAAATGATGAGACATTGTAATTTTTTGTCATTGATTAGCCAAAGTAGATTATTTTGACGGAAAGTTATTTCTTTCGGTTTCTATGAACTTTCGGTTTCCTGGTTTTTATTTTTCATAATTTTCTAGCCGAAATTGTCAAATAAAATTATTTTGATGTTTGAAGTGTTTATTAATCCTCCTTTTGTTTGAATTACGGTTCTGTCTCCAACAGATGCCGCTAGAACAATAGCTCTAGTACAGGATGGGCGGTCATACGGCTAGAATGTTAGGGGTTTCAAGTTGCAGCTACAGAACGTTGTAGAGGGTTACAGAACGCTTCTGTGAAACTGGTGGCTTCATGGGGTGAATAGGATCGGGCAGGAAAGGTGTATTAATGAACGAGGTGATCGTTTTTTAACGTTAAGTACATGGTACTTAGTAAGGACAGTGGAGACAAGAAAACGTCTAAAGGAGGAGCGGAGATTAAGAATAAGTGAGAGAACCGTAAGGAGGTTGAAGGAATATGTATTAAATGCAAGAAGACCTCTCACTGGCCCAGAATCGACCAGAAGTTACCGAATTGAATTTGCAAGGAAACATCGACATTGAGGAAATTTAGACCCCCATGTTATTCTCTTTTCCCCATTTATTGGAGATAATTTCTTGTTAATGTAGGACAATGCTTGTCCTCACATTGCCCGCGTTGTCAGTCAATACTTAGAGAACTCGTATTCCAATTCCGGCGCATTTTAAGGCATAAAGTGCAGCACTACTCGAAGAATGGGATAAACTTGAACAAAGAGATTTCCGACACCTTATTAGGGGATGTCAAGGCGTATGGAGGCCGTAGTTCAAGCTCGGGGAGGCAATACCCTTTACTGATCTTTTTGTTTTTCTTTCAATAAGAGTAACACTCGTGTTTTTTAAGTTTTTGTACAATATTGTACAAGTATTGTAGATATTCATCCTTTCCAATTTTTTCCATATCTACCGTGCTATACTTTTAAATGCACTGATTGTGAGATCCACCAAAAGGTAGCATCATACCTCTAAGAAAATAAAAACCCTATATAAAAGTTTCTCGTTTCTATTTACTTTTGTTAGAGATGGAAACCACTACGCATTAATTCAAATAACGTATAATTATAATGTCTTCATCATAAAATGTATCAAATTTAACCAAAATTGACAACCATTTCAAAGATTTGTTAGTAATTTTATTTTTTATATTTTCTATATGAGTTTAGTTTTTCTTATTATTTATTGAACTGAACAAAAATCGTTGTACTTGTACTTTGCTAATATTAACACAGTCTAGACAGCATTTTTTTTTACAATAAATATTCTGAGAAAATTATTTTTTATTTAACTGCCAAGATTTTTTTTGCATTTTCGCGAATGTAATTTTAAAAATACACATTCAGGATTCAAAAAGTTACATTTATTAAATGTTGAAATTAGCAATATTTATATAATATTACCAATCATTATGTAATATTATTTTGGGAGATACGGACTACAAGCACATAAAACAAAGTCAACAATGATCCTTATTAGTCAAAACAAAGTGCCTTTTAACGTACATGTAAATTCCATCATGTTACACATTTGTTGTTAAAATCCTTGGTGTTCCTAAAGAATGATTTTTTACGTAATTATGTTATCACTCAAGTACAAATGTGTAAAATAATACTTTATCTTTTATCATGTTTCTATCTTTAAGTACAAGTCATCAATAAGTATTTAGTTGTGTAAATGATCCCAAACACTAACCATGAAATTTTTTATAATTATTTATTATATCTTTCTTTTATTTATATTAGTTAAGTGTAAATGTAAACGTGGAGAAAAGTGTATTCCGAAATGTTGTGAAAATAATCAAGTGCTAATCGGACATAATTGCAGTTCATCAAAACAAAGTGATTTTACAGTTAATGTTTATGATGGTACTAAACTTATTTCACACAAAAATAATTTCCGAGTGATTCCAAATCAGCTGTGTAAGAACGCTGCGATACTGGAAGATGCTTACTTTCAATATAATGGAACTCTTCTTATCCCGGAATCAGAGGAATATTTTTATTTTGGGGAATATTGCCTGGAAAATAATTACGAAACAGAAAAGCAAGTAAAACCTAATCTGCTGGCTTTATGGTGTTTCAACGCGGAAGACGTGATGGAAGAACCTTCTATGTTTTTTTCAGGAGGTAATTTTCCTCATGAGTTCGATTTACATATCAGTACCTGCATGTCTTTTTTTTGAGATCTGAACAAGGATAATAATATGGGATTGGGATCCCCAACTCAATGTCTGTTCTACTATTTCATCGTATCGTATCGGTTATAAACCGATAATGTACATCTGACACACGTCATTTAAGATAACGCTCTGTTTTTAAATGGAAGAATGACATTTTGTCAGTCACTATCAGTCCATGATTCGTTAATCCCATAAATTTTTGTAATATACAATATCCAGGGTTTTTAATTTAATGTATTGAAGGTTTAATGTTTAAAATAACAACTTTCTTACAAGTTACAGAATTATTTAAACCTTGGGCTGTTCATTTTAATATGATTAAATTTGAAGTATACTAATTCAGACCTTACTTCTTATTAAATATTAAATTGAAACTATAAATAGAATCCTGTGTATATGTGCAATGATCACAGCAAAAATGACATATTTTAGACTAACATTTTTGTGGCGTGTTCTGTTTCCAGTGCAGATTTAACGTGAAGATTTGCTCAGAAGCAAATTGTGTATACATTTTATATTAAAATCAATAATTTATTATTCTATAGGTTTTTGGTACATCACAATTAGTTACACGAAATTGTCGTTTGCGTCCTATGAATCTATGTGTGAAAAAGATGTAATGATTTCTGTTGTTATGTTCTCGAAAATAATTTAAAAATAAATACATTTTTGTAATAAATTTGAAAATTTGATATTTCGAAGATCGTTTACGTAGCCTCGATACGGAATATTTTTCTGCAAATATAAATTTACTATTTTATACTCCTAATTGAAAACAGATATTAAAATATTTGTACGTATGATCATTCACTTAATAACATTTATTCGTTCATATATCTGTTACAAAAAATATTGAATTTATTTTTAACAGAATTTTTTTGACTCTTCTTTTATTTTTATTTTTTTCTGCCCTTCAGAGGTTATGTTTACCATTATTTTTCAAATCAATTAGGTTTATTATAGGTGCATTATTAAATAGTGATTATTCTTGGACAACTTCAAATTTCCCCAATAAAGAGTAGGTTTTCCTTATGATTACAAATTTACCTTATAAATAAATATCGGGCACACTTTTCAGCTTCATTTATCCAAAATATGATTTATTTTTCATTTCCATATTCAAGAATTTCTGAAAATTCATAACGTAACTGTCATAATTATCATTCAATCTTCAATGTAATAATCACCAGAATATGTCCAAATAAGACTGCAAATTTGTCAAAATCTTTCTCTAATAGTTAGATTTCATCTTTTTTTTAATTATTATTAAACTTAACGAGTCCGTGCGTGCATCCTTAATAGGTACGTGCAGGTTAGCTTTAACAAAAGCCTGGAAGTCGGAGCCTGTGGATCTTTAAACTCGGTGGATCTTTGATTTGTGTGGATCTTCGAGATTGATTTAATTTATTTAATCTGGATGCAGAATCTGCACCTAATATTAGCG
>QDEB01090272.1:0-17351 GCA_004193795.1 Asbolus verrucosus | reverse complement strand
ATGCATGGCTTGTTTTGATTCTTTTTTTTTCGATCGCACGATATTATATAAATAGGAAATAAGTTATTTCTGTCACGATTTTTGTGTCCTAGATTGGGTCGTGGAGAAAAAAGGATTCCTCATCATATATCATTTGGTAGTAATGAGCTAATGCATTTTGTAACAAATATTATTTTTGTCATTTCTCATAAGACAGTATGTTTATGAATTACTAAGTGAACAATACCCCTAACAGTAAAGTTTAATTTAAAGTTATGAATATATAAATATTGAAACTTTAACCATAGAATTTAAACTAGAAAATTCGCCCACGTCAGTTACCTTTAAATGTTGTAGCCAATCAAAAATCATTACAGTAAAGTGTTGAAGTTATCTGCAGCTATTCAATACAACCTGTGGCCTGTGAACAAACAATAGATGGAGCGCTACCAGACTGGTCCTAGCTGATTGCAGGGTTTTTCATCCTCTTTCTCTTTGTTACCGACCCCCAATAGAATAACATTCGACTTTTCTCATAAAAGTAACATTAAACACATTTAATATTTATTTTTTATTTTCCACCGCGCCCCAAGCTTTGCCAATATAAAGGGGTTTGGACCCACGCAGTATTCGGTCAATTTTTCTTTACATTTTTTATTCAAAATAATAATACAAGAAATACCAGTACACTTTTTTCAAGTGATATTCCCAAAAATCTCTTCTAAAAAATCGTGTATTAGCCCATTCCTGCAATGGTAAAATCTGCTCTGATGCCTGGTAAAAATATTCTATGATTTGATATAAAAATATTATGGTGCATTTTTAGAAATCATCATTTGTAGTTAAAATGGTATATGACGGGCAACTTCATCCCAAAGAGTGTACTATTCCAAAATTAGTGTTTCTATAATAAAATACATTAAAATCCTTTACGTTTTTGAAACGAATCCCTTAGTTTAGTTACGGTCTAGATTATTTACTATAAATGAAATTACCGTAAGTAGGACAGTCGCCTTATATCAAATAGATCAGATGTCAGGTGGCACAGTTTAAAGTAAAAAAGTGAGTCAGAAATAAAAAAAATACATTAAAAAAATTTTACATCAAAAAGTTTTTTTAGTTTATTAATTTTGCACCTTAATGCAATGTTTTGCACTAATATTTTCAAATATAATAATTCAAAATAAGTTGTTACATTTCTGTTGTACACCTATTCTTAAACTCATATTGAACTATAAGTGTTTGAGATTATTATATTATAAATTGAGATTTAATACTTTTTCTTTTAAAATTACTCCAAACGTCTTTTAAGCCTCAGGACAATTGTATTAATCTAATGTTGGACATCCAAAATTATGGTATAGAATTTCAAACGAAAATTTAATATGTATCAGTAATTCCTCTGCCTTTACTTCTCTTTTAAATTTTAACATGTAGCATACATCGGAATAATTAATTATAATTTAATTACATCTGTAGCCTACGTAAATGCAATACACTTTTCACTAAATCTTTTTTACGTATCTCACTTTTTATGTGGTAGCAGTTAGCAAAACATTTACCTTTAATTTAAATCCTTTTATACAATATTTTTTACTGTGATATCAAAAATTACGTCATAGTTCTTGAGAATTGTAGTTTGGTGTTAACTTTTTTTGAGCTTTTCCACTTTATACTAAAATTTCAAACTTTTAGAGATTCTACTTAAAATGTGTAGCAAAATAATTACCTAAAAAATACTTTTTAAAATTAAATGACAACTTTATACTGTAGAAAAATATTCCATATTTAACGAGACTTCCTTCTTATTGTTGGTATGAACTACTTCTTAATTTATCACAAAATTTGTATTAAGGATCATAAAAAAACCGGTGAGGAAACACATATTTTCCTTTCATTATTTGTTTAGTCTCAGATTTTACGATCTATATATTATTAAATTTGGAATACATAAAACATAAAACAATTTTAAACAGAGGAAAATATAGCACTTTATTTTATAATATGATTTTTAATTATAATAATTATAATGTTGATGATGAAGAAAATAATAATTTACACAAAGATTTATTAAATTACAAGTATTATGTTCTTATTTAAAATACACATTCAACGCAATGGCATCGTTAAACGTAGTATTCGCTTTAAATTTTCAATATCTGAAAGAAATTATTTTAAAATACAGTACGTATCATTCAATTAATGTAGAGTGATACATAGAGTATCCGTATGTTCACACACAATTTACTCATTACTTTGAAAAGAACATTATATTATATAATCTTTTGACAGAGTTAATATTAGATATTTATTATTATTTTTAAATACGTATTTACTCTTGCCAAGTTCAGTCAATTGAAAGCTCGATCAAAAAATAAATTTGTCATCTTCCAAGAAAGCTTATTTACAACCCTGAATTCTCTTCATATCACTTTTTATAATAATTAAACGACACTGAACTGTATCAGGCACATAAAAAAGTAAAAATTAAAATACTTTGTTATAAAAATACTTTAAAATACTGAAAAATAAATTTTGTTCTAATTTATAATTAATATAGTAGGTAGACATAGGAAGAACAATAAGTTAACTATAAAAATAATCTTATTTCTTAAATATAGGAACAATATACTTATTTTCATTTTATATCTAAGTTTATAACTTTAATAATGGCAAAAACTAGTCCTTTAGTCCTTCCTTGCCAAGTTAATAATATTGGTCATACTCTGTTACACCTACGAGACAATCATACTTTCCTCCAAATATAATAATAAAATAAATATTTACACCATGCATATTTTTCAACTTTGCCATTTAACAATCATCTGAATCTGAATATTATTAAAGTTATAAATCACAAAAAACAGTACACGAGCGATAAGCGACCTATTATACAATAAATTACCCATCCATTGGAAATCGTCTCTATTACTAAAAGGATATCTTTTCGGAACATGGAACTAAAATCACAAAATCACGTACTATAAAAGAAACTGCAGTCGGCTCACTATAACAGGTGAGGTGTGAATTATTTACCTTGTCACAGTTACTCTACTTTCCAATAGACAGTGACAATACAATCTACTACCTACGACCAATTTTGCATTTTGTAATAGTATCCACCTAATAATTTATTTTCAGTTCTTTTCATACTAATTTTGTTTCGAATTGTCGATGATTACGAAAAAAAAAAAAAAAAACCCTGACTACCGAACACAGCGTACAAATATTTTAAAGTGTCAGTAATAATAAAGATAGGTGCCCTTATAAATTGGTATTTTACACAGCTGAAATTTAAATTTTTACTTATTTAGATTAGGCGATATAGTTGTTGTTTTTATATGTATTACAAATTGTATTGTATTTACACAAACAATATAAAAATTAAAATTTACGTATTGTATGAGATGACATGAACAATAAATTAATATTACTAACTTTCAACCTTTTAAAGTAATAACAATATATATATATATTACAATTTTTATATTTTCTTATGGAAAAGCTTGTTAACAATTTTTTTTATGACGTGTGAAATTAGATAACAATAATTTTTCTCTGTTAACATCAAATAAAATGTAAATGCACACAACTAGAGTGATAAATTTCAGTTAACAGTGAATAAAAGATATTACTACATAATCATGTTAAACTACTATAATATACATAGTTTAGATACGATCAGATTCGTAAGATCATGGGCAAAACATACTTCAACAATTATTATTATAAATATCTCATAAGTAGATACACAAAGATGATTTTCTATATTTTTCTTTAACTTAAAAATCAAATAGACTTAATTTAATTATTTTGCATGTTAATCTTAATATGAAAAAATAACTATACAAGTTGTTAACTATTTCATTTAGACCTAAATAAACACTTTTGTTTAAGAAAATTATCTGATCATATCTAGACATTAACTACACCTGTTTACGTGGAAATACCAACACAATACTTTTTTAGTAAATAAATTTAAAATAAACAAATTCATCTATACGACAAATCAAATGACTTGTTGCAAGAGATATCACAATATTGAACGAAATAATAAATAATTATAACCTAATAAACCACTTTACACGCTACCTTTAACATTTTTGTTGATATAATTATTGTTAAAGAGCGTATCCTTCTTTAATTTCACACGTTCGTAAATGGTAGAAGTGGCGGGGTTTGTATCGTAGCTTCCGTGACTTCTGTATTTCTTCACCATTAATATTGATGCGATTAAAACTGCTAGTCCAACTGCTAAGGATGGCCATAAAATTACATGCACAAGCCAAGGTTCTGTAAAAGAATAAAATGATTACAAACCTGTAGTACATACATTTTCAGTAGACCATTCCAACTGCATATTATGTAAAATTACCGAAAAAAAAGATGAATGCCAACATGTTTTACTTATGCACGAACGCAGGGAGAAATTTTCTCGAACAATCTTTTTTTACTGTGAGATTAATTGAAGAGATTAACTTTGTTTACAATTTTTACAAGGGAAATGATTAGTGATTTATTTATTTATCAACAAAAAACTGACAGTTGAAGGTTTCGTTTTAGCAGCTGCTACAGCCCTTAACGACTCTGGAAAATAATTTTAGCACCAATTATTTAAGCTTATAGTTTTTAGATACACCCAGAATTTACATGCATACGACCCGTTTAATAAGATCAGTCGATGTTAACACCCAATGAATTTCTTTCTGTGTGGTTACATTCATACAGGTTAGTAGTTGTGCAAGAACATACCCACCAGTTAATACATAAAATAAAAATTAGAATAACTGATGGTGTTTATCACAAATACGAGAAAGCAACGTTTATTAAGTTTATTAATTTACAATAATAATTTATTAGTTTGAATTCAATCCCAGGTTTTGAAGATAATCGTAAATGTTTACGAGAAAAGGGAGATTATATTATTACACAGTGATGAAACTTTAATTATCAATCAAACAAGATTTTTATAACAAAATTTCTACAACATGAACAAAAATATTTTTTACTATATAATGCATACAAAACATATTGCAATCTGTTAGAAATAACAGTTGGTATAACCTATAACAATGTTTTTAATTGTCAGAAATCAAAGAGGTCGATTAACACATTTACATTTTTTGAGTTATTCTTTTTTTTTATATTTTATTATATAGATTGTGTGGAAACACCGATAAAATTTATTTAAGTAATCATTACTTATACAGTGGCGTAGATACAGGAAGCGGATTTAATCCTTGTTACAGCACCAGCTAATAATTTTGAATATAACTAATTAAAATTAAAGTTTCCATCATGGAAAATATTTGTCCACAAATCGTACCTGATGAGATGTTAAATGGTGATTTATTCAGTAATCATCAGTTAGAAGATTAATCAGTAATATAAGAATGTTATTCACATTCAAAACGTGTAAATGTGCAAAGCCTAAATCGCCAAAAATTTGAAATGATAAATGTTTTTAAAATTCCATTTAACTGATTCAAAAATAAAAAAATATTCGATACCGTTAAAAACATTTGCCTTTATTTTTATGTTATGAAGCATTTTCCAAAAAAGCATTTTACAGCTTTATATTCCTTGTAATAACGTGTATTGAAAAAACAACAACTTATGAGATTACTTCTAATCCGATTGGTAATTTCCAGTGGAGACCTTCTTTATAGTTACATGTGAAAAAAATCGAGAAAGATCATTATGTATAGAATAAAAAACATATAATAAAAAAGAATATGTATTTTTTGGTCAATGTTCAATATTCCTTATGTGCTAATAATATGCATCAGTTTTTATTGTATTTATTTTGTAATGTATTTAGATAAACTAAGAGTGTTATTTAATAATAAATGGGTCTTCTGAATAAAAACTGTAGACGGTCCCAATCTACTATCCTATTTATGGAACGGCAAAAAATGTCTGCTTTCAAAGCCCGTTACGATATCATTATACACCGGGTATGCATTTTAAAGCTTTCCACAATTTAGAGGATAATGTTATGAAATTATGCTTTTATTGGAAAGTGAGGGGGAATAAAATCAGCTAAAATTATGACATGGTATTATGCGCCGCTCCATTTTCAGCCATCTTAAGTTTAAAATTTTGAATACATCCCTATATTGTTTCATGCATTTTTTGAAAGAGAAAGAAAAAATGAATGATCAAAAAACGTAGTAAAAATGAATAAAATATGAATAAAAAACTGTAATTTATTCAACTAGGTTTACCAAATACTTTCAACTCCTCACCAGTGACATTTAAGCTTTGATAGAAGTCTTCCTGTTTCACTTTCAATTAGTTGAGATGTTTTCTAAAAGTGTGTAAGGGCCCATATGGTCAATATGGTTCCCAAAAGGGTCAATATGGTTCCTGGAATATCACATTTTTTCTGTCGTTTCCAGTATTTTATCTAATTAGCTAAACAACCTTGAAACTTTCGAAGACGATACAAGTAGATAAAAAGTTTGAAAATGGCCTCTATCGAGCAATATTATTTTATTACAGCAACATTCCTTTCTTATTAATCTTCTCAAAAATTTGTTAGACAACAAAGGATTGCATTTAAAACTGTTCGTGTATAGGATAGACTTTGTATTAATGAATTTCCATAAAATTTACCTGTTCTACCAACTGGTGTGGATGATGTTGTTTGATGCTTATTAGGAATAGTGATGGAACTGATAGTAGTCGATGTAGTAGTAGTCGTAGTGGTGGTCGAGATCGATTCGGTAGTTTTAAGTGCAAAATAATCTTCGAGTATATCTTTAAGTTTACTTTTCGTTATGTTGTATTTATGTAAAAGGTCGTCGTATTTGTACGGAGCATTGCACTTGCATATTTTGCAACCGCGTTTGTTTTGTTTGTACCCATCCGGGCAGACTTTGGTACAGTTAAGCGGCTGACATTCCGGCTTCTTCAGATGGCCTTCTGAAACTTCGCACATGTGCGCGATGCATTTGGTTTCACCATTAAAACAAGTGCAATTGGTGCAACTATCCACCATCCAGGATTCGTTGTGTTTGTAAACACTGCCTTCTTGATGGCAGGAACGAAACGTTTCTTCCTCGGTCGGTTTCGAACAGAAAGAAATACCACCCTGGCATTTGCACGTCTGTGCGTCGGCGGTTTCCCAACTTTCCCCCTCGCTGTAGATGACCTCTTCTACGATGCATTTCTTTTCCAGGTCGCCGCTTTCACACTTGTACAAATCACAGCAGCTGCTTGGGAAGCCGCTTCCACGTTGTATGACCACAACTCTTTCGTTAGGACCGCACTCGTTTGTGCAAGGGTAGCAAACACACTTATCGTCGATGGCTTCGTCATTATTGTTGGTAGCGAAGCTATCATCAGGGCATTTTATGCATTTCGTTTTCATGCAACACCCTTCTTTATCAGTGACGGAAACATGGTGTCTGTCGCATATTTGGGGTAGTTCACATTTGTCTGGGTCGCAGACGCATTCGTTGTTAATGAGATTTTTATGAGGGTCGATGCATGTGCATTCGCCTTTGGAATTTAAAGTGGCGCCAGGTGCGCACGGACATTTGCCTTCGATGAGAGTTTCGTTAGCGCAACCATCACATGAATAAACTGCACAGCAATTGCCAGGGATGTCTGTGCCGTTTACAGCGATATTTAGTTCATATAAACAGGGTGGTTTCGAGCATATCTTGTGGTTACATTTGCAGGTATCTTCTACTTGGATGCTGTCGTACGGGCAAGACTCGATAGGTGGAGCGGCATGTAGCACTGCAAACAAAACAAATATGCCTTTAAAATCCAGTTAGTTATTATGATTATTATCAACTACATAATACATTACATTCAAATTATATTTTGCCATGTTTTTTTGTCATTAAAATGAATTAAACACAGATTTTCTATTTAAAGCAGATTTTGTTAAAAATTATATATGAAATCTGCAGTCACCAATACAGATGGATATAACATACTATAACATTAGAATTACTAAATTCAATTTGTTTTTAATAGTGTTATTCTTGTAACTGACGCGCCTCTGAATGCCAGCACATTATATGGTTTAATTTGTCTTAAATAAATTAAAAAGAGTAAACTTGTGTCATTGGACCTCGAAGAATTTTATCATTGCTTATTTCGCATTTTTTTTTAAGTTAGGATCGAATCAAATGGCTTTAATATTACTATTTTTAAAAAAATTTTAAAGATTGTGACAATTCTCCAAGACGGCGCAGATAGCGCTGTTAGTTCGCATACCCGTCTGCCTCGTTAACAACCAATAAAAATATAGAGATCAATCATAAGACCAGTAATAACGTATGCAGCTCCAGCATGGAGCTGCATACGTTAATACACAATTAAGAAAATTACAAGTACTACAAAACAACACTCTCAGACAATGTACTGATTCACCATGGTACATTAGGAATCAACAAATACACAAAGAAACCAAATTTGAAACAATAATGGAACATATAAAAAAGTTAACCGAAAAAAATCTAAAAAAATGGAAATATGTACATGAAAACGAACAAATAAGACAAACCACGAATTACGACGCCACGAAAGACAGGAAGTTCAAGAAACCGAAAATCTTAATCCAGCAATAAACAAACACAGCAGAACAAGTTAAAAACCAAACAGGAAAGAAATAAAGATTGAATATAACAAATACATGATTGTGGAAAAATGAAGATAATACTTCGGTACCATATAAAACAAACATAAAAAAACAGACATTTCACTCTCAAACAGTCGAAGAGCATCCAAGCCTCTGGATCGTTCGACCAAGAGAGGAAAAAAGCATTGAAATAAGTATTAAAATAAATCTATAAAAAAATTCGCCATAAGGTATATTTTTTTTGCAAAATTTGTATTTCTAATCACACATTGACAGATAACTAATTTTAGCGCACGAGGATTAGTGAGGAGCGCTATTGATCTTGTCCATGTCACTCGCCCGCTCGCTCGTTCGCTGGTCCTCTAGGACATCACGTCGATAACGTGAGAACGCTTTGATCTATCGAATTCAAATTTTGTATACGGATTTTTTGTCAAATTCGTAGATCAAANNAAAATCGGTTATTTAGCGCTTGAGCTTTTAAAATTTTAAGAAACTTGAGGCCTGCATGCTGCCATCTACTGAACTAAGGACTAGCCGATTTTTTAACTGCTCCAACCCTAGTGCAAGTTTCTAATATGCCCCTTGCATTTCAACATATAGGCAACCAAATAGTCAGGACCCTGTTTTACGTGTTATAAACTTGCCTATATAATTCGAATTGTCATTTCACATGAAAATGCGTGTAAAATAATGCGAGTGCGGTAATATTAGGTGCAGATTCTGCACCCAGATCAAATAAATTAAATAAATTTCAAAGATCCACACAAACCAAAAATCCACTGAGTTTAAAGATCCACACGCTCCGACTTCCTGGCTTTTTATTTTGATTCTTCTTTGGAAGTGGTTTACTTTTTATAAACTTGTTTTTTTTTGTTTTAAATGCCTCTTTAAGATGTTTCTAGATATATCTACCAACGATCATTTAGATAACAAATCAATCTAATTTAAGAATATTTAGCAAAAAAAAACCTGTTCAATTTGTTAAGTTGTTTTTGTTTGGTCATTAATTTACCTTTTTTAATTCTGAAAGTTCTTTTGTACAAAATCAATGTTGCGGGTTTAATTAAACGTTATTCTTCAATTTTTCCATATTTTAAATATATTTATTATTAAAAAAAAAATTTAAAGAGTAAGTATAAACAAAAGCCATCATTTCCAGATAAACTTAAAAAAGTACTTCATTTGTAAATGATAACTGAACATTGGTTAAGTAAAGTTCTCATTATTGTCCGAATCTTTAAAATTATTGTCGATCAAAATATTGTAAGGGCGGTGTTGTTGTGAAGTTATTATAAAATAAACTACAATTTTTTCACAAAATTTGAAACTATGACGATGCTTCGAATGATGTGCTGACGCAACAAATTCGCATACGTCCAGCAGGCAACATTTAAATTCCAGACGATCTTCACCATGTCGAAGTAAAATGTTTATGCCTGCGGTTCTCACCCATAACATCGAAAACAAAAATGTCGAGCCTATAAAGTCGACTCCAAAATGTGGAATTCCATTTGGTCTACGTGCAGGTAGTGTCGACACTTCAGATCATGGACAGATTAAAAATGTGGACAATCCAAAACGTCGATAACAGCAAAGGTTTACAAATATAGAAGCCAAAACGTCGACAATTTAAAACCTCCACAAACCAAGAAGTCGGCAAGCAAAAATGTCGAGAAACCAGAACACTGTTAAATGAAAACGTCAACATTGCAGCCTATAAAATAAAATAAACAAAAATAAATAAATAAAATGTAACAACAGATGACGCATAACTTGGAGCGCTTCAAACCTGTCGCTCGCTCACTATTCAGCTTGTTGACATTTTAGTTTGTCGACGTTTCGGTTTGTTGACTTCTCGATCTGTTGACGTTTTGATCTGTCGGCATTTTGGACCATCGACATTTTCCTGTCAACATTTTAAGTTTATCGACTTTTTGATTTACCGACGTTTTAGTCGACTTTGTCTTGTCGACCTTTGCTTTTCGACTGCATTGCATTTCGACGTTTTGGTGTCCACATTTTGGAGTCGACGTTACGGAATTCGGCAATATGTTCTGATACGATACTTGTATACTGAACACAAGAAAAACAAAAATAAGATAAAGAAACCAAAAATATGAAAACGAAGAAATTGTAAGCAGTGAAGACGAAGTAACAACAAATAGACGAAACGAAAATGAACGACAAAAATCTATCAAAATATAAAGAAAGGATGACACGAATGACTCACGGAGAAGAAATGCATGGGCGGTAAATAAATCAAAGCAGTCTTTTAGAATACAACATTATGAAATATCATGTGGGCGTTCAGAGACGTAGAAGAAACAGTTCAATAATAAAGAAAAAAAAATGGACAATAGATTGAAAAAAGGGGTGGCTATAGTCATCTTCCCAGACTTTATCATCCAAGAATGAGGATCAGGACGGTCGAAATGTTGAACGCGATTTTGAAGCCAAAATAAACAATTATTTTCTTTTGTACATAAGAGAAATATATTGAACATAATGATTTTTTACTTTCTCTGAAAGGGGAAGTATTGTGATGTACTTTTCTGAAGATCACGAGATTTCATGTTTTTTTTGCGTTTGATCTACACTACGAACATGCAAATTTCTAAGTTTATTTAATTTGTTGGATCTAAATTTTGCAAACTAATGAACGGATTAGAACGAAATTTTTGTTGGTACCAAGAATGGAAAATCTTACATGTTTATTTTAATGTTCATTAGCCACGACAGTTTTCTGACATGTTAATATCGAATTAACATTTTTTTCTAAATAGTGGTATTTTGGGTTTTCCATTGAACCTCAGGTAGACTAAATAATGAGTAATTTTAACAGCCTCTCTATCAGTCTACTATTTTTTATGCGCTAACAAAATCGTGGATGAGATTTCTGCAATTTAGTGCAAAAACCTTAGCTTTAAATTTTACCCATGAATCCGACGAGAAATCCACGATTTAAAGAACCACAAGAGAATTTCCATCAAAATGGAAGCATAATTTCTTGGAAAATGTCATTGTTTTCATGGTAAACAACAGGAACATTTGGCAAATTTATTTTGCCAACTGGGGAACTCCATGAAATTAAAATAAACGGATGGGTAACCAAGTATTGTGTTACTAAAACTAAATTCAGTTTCTCAGTTTTGCTTGCTTAAAAGACGCGTAGATACCGAAAATGTCAAATTATGCACTTTTAGAAGAAAAGCAAATAGGTCTATTGTTTTTTTAATTATATGAGAATTTTTACCAAAATATATCTCATATCAAGCCATCTGATTTATACAAGAAATTTTGACATTCTCATATCGGTTTATTTAAAAGTTAGTTATATAAAAACAATTTTTTTATTAACACAATGTATACGAATAAAGTTATATAATGTAGAACTTACAAATAATGTACCTAAGGGTTCGTATTTTATGACACGAAGTGGACATTGGTAGAACGAGAGTAAGAGGGAGGAATGACTGACAGTAATGAATTAACATACATTCTCTATGAATTATATACACATTTTATAAAATATTAAACAACTTCTCTCTTGAACTTTTATGTACAGGACTATAATACTGTAAACAAATTGTTGTGAATGATAATACGACTTGATTCAGATGCTTGATATGCACATCTGTAAATATAAAGATTGAAAAAGAGTGAGAAATGTACTAAAGCTGCTTTCTGTTACTTTACAAAAGAAAATTGAAAATTTAATTTTTCCTTTACGTATTTTTAAGAATAAACATGATGTCTGAATCCTAGAGTGCTTCTGAAAGTAAATGGATGACTAATTCAAGTACGCTACTTTTTCATAAAAATACTGACTGCTTCCAGCTAGGAACGTAAATAATAATATTCTATTTTAATCGTTTATTATCTAAAGTTCACTATTATTATTGTTTTGTTACAGTTATGTAAATTCTGCATATGTATGTTTTATGACAGTAGTAGTCCAAAGTGTCAGAAATAAAAAATCAGCGAGTTGCAAAATTAATTAAACATTAAACATATACATATTTTTAATTTTGAAATGATCTGATTTTAAAATTAAGAATTTTCGTAATCAAGTAAGATTTTAATCAGATATTGTGTCTGCAGTTCATTCTGGAACATCTTCTTATGATGACTCGGAAATTATTAATTTACATCATAATTTCCTTTTTACTTGAAAGGTAATCCATTAAACTTTCATTACAGATGACATTTTAAGAGTTAAAATTCTGTCTTTTTTGGGAATAATTCTGTTTTTCTGCGAAGTGTCGGTTTTGATTACTAAAGATGGCTTATGAACACAAGAGAACTGTAAACCACTAACCGAACAGTGAACAGAACGCAGAGATAACGAGCAACAATAAATTAATGTAAGAAGTTTGAATGCGCTGTACTCCTTTTAGCCGGCCATCGTCATGTTCGTGGTCACGGAACGTGTAGTTGTGGCTTGAGACGTCCTTCAGTATTCCCTTAATTTAATATTTATACGTCCCAGGGCAACGACTTGTCCAACGAACAGCATTTATGTGTCAGTTCTAATATCGTGTGAACCAAGTCCTAAACACTGCATTGCTTATTCGTTTTCGCCAAGTGTGCAGCAACTTTGATTACATCAGCTGGTTGATGGAATAAATTTAAAGATTGTGGAAACGACTTCAGTATCACATTACCGTGGACTCCGTTAGTCTGTATCACAATAAACTTCACTTGCAGTTTCCAAATTTTTACTGTTGCAATAAAACGACAACCAGGAATTGTCTTCTCAAAAATCAATGTCTGTACAATTTGAAGGGAATAATGCACCTATCGTAAACGTTACAACTACTTTACTTAACTGTATTAAAGATACAGTCAATGGGGTTCAGAAATTCAAAGATTCTAGTATTGCCGTTACTTTTTAATACACAGTGTATTTCAATAATCTGTACGGTTTTATTATTAAAGATATCGATCTGTCGTTCCATACCAAAAGATGTTTGAGAAAAACGTTGAAGATTTCTTATAACTTTTACGTCAAAGATACTGAAATGAAACTTGCTATTGTTGAAAAGGGTATGAAAAATGTCATATGAGAAAAGGGTTATCCCCAAAAAGTCTGGGTGTCATATGGCAAAAATTTTTATTATTCAACTCTTCAAAAATTTTTTATGACATCTAAAGCTAAAAATCGATTAAAAACGGATATGGTATAATAACTAGTCAAATTAAATTTTTTCATAGTGTCAGTTCACATATTAACATTAAATTAGTGCTAATGCGCAATTTCATGAATAAGATAATGATTTAGTAATAAATATTTCGATATTTGAAGAATAGTTTTTGGTAAATATCGTTACATTAGTTGACATCATCGTGGATGCATTTAATCTTCTAAAATAAACAACTGTAGCAATTAATTCACTCTTCAATTACAACCCTTAAGACTGCAAGTCATGAACTTTAATATAATGGATGGTGGTATTCAACTTTTAATACAACAGTAATCAGACGTGTATCAGCGAAACATAATCAAGGGAAATATATAAGTAAAATTTAAAGTGCATTTTCAAAAACGAGCTTATTGTAACCAGTGTTTAGTGTTAACTAAACTACCAATATAAAATAAATAAGCAAAAAAATGTAATTTTGTATATACAATAATATTGTTTTAAATAATGATTATTAGATTACAAATATATTGGAATCAGTGTTAAAGGCCTATTTAAGAAGTTCATAACATTTTCTTTTAACAAGATATTTAATGTGTGTACATATTCAAGAGTAGCTGGAAGAGAGTTTCCACAAATTATGCAAGTAATATTACTTTTGTAGCTGTCTTTATCTCTCACAGCTATAGAAAATTGGACAAGTGTGGCAATATGACAGACTTGGGCCAATAAATTCGAAAAGCTTAAGATTCTCAGATCAGAACATGATATTAAATATATCGTTTTGAACATGTGCCAATGAGTGTAGTACAAAAACACACTAGTTCTACTCTTGGAATAATTTATATTCGTTTCAATACTTCCAGTGCTATAGAAAATTTGATGATTGTAATATTTAGCTAAGATACAGTAGTCTGTTGAGTTACATTAATTGGGTTATACTGCGTGTTGGCTTATTGAAAAAATAAAAAATTGTAAGATTCAGATGTCATTCGTCCGTGAAAGCGTTGTGACCTTGAAGGGTTTATTTTAATACCGCTGTTAATATTATTAAAACGTTTAAATAATATTAACCAATGTAAATGTTATACTGAGAGACATTTCAAGGTCAGAACGCTTTCACAGGTGAATGGTATGGTAACATGACCACCACAAAAAAAGATAACGGCTGGTTATTGAAACTAAAAGTGTTTTAGTGAGCTTTTAATGTAACATGTTTCATTTGTGTTAACTTAAAGTAATGCAGTGCCTTTTGAAATTTACCGAAAGTTGTCGTTCATCTTTTTCGTTGTGGATTATTAAACTGAAAATAAAAGTCTAAATTGCTGTTTTGTGCCCCATCATGAACATTATAAAATACACAAAGGAAAAATAAAGCGTTGCGTTGGTGCCAAATTTTGAATTAAAACATTGCTATTTTCACCGATTCTCATTTACAATTAATGTACATAAATTAGTCTATTTATATTACGTCACTTTTAATATCGAATATTATTATTTAATGTGAATTAGTGTACCTTGAAAACTTAACTCAATTCTAGATGATGCAAATCTAAGGACTGGAAGCTTCAATTACAACAATTTGAACGAAAAGCTCAAACTTGATTGACTGACATACTGACATTTATATCATGATAACAGGTCAGTAACCTATCTACATTAGCCATGAAAGAAATATTTAATTAAAATAACATGCCCCGATATTGTATTCTAGAGATTGTGAGAAGTCGTTACTGTACATGACAGCGGTTTTGTAAACAATAAACTGATAAATCAATATAACGCACTAAGCAGCTCCCTTCCGTCCACTCCTTCAAATGACATTCGAAAAATTTCGTTGTCACTCCAGAACAGCAATCTCCGAAATAATTTGTGTTGGAAGAACATGATGTGTTGACGGGCGTTAAAAAAGTTTTAATTGCGTTTTTAGATCCTCAAATATTTTGGACATGCGTACTTAAAATCAGATGACAAATTAGGCGAAAGCAAACAGACACTTGCATAAATAATTCAGGAGAAATTTCAAAGTAGCATTTTATTTTATTTTAACTTTGGACAAAGTCACTCAGTCAATGGTAATCATGAAAGCGGTTTGAAAATAGACACGAGTAAGATTAAAGTAATTAAACTGAATATAATTACAGGATATCTAAAATAATAGGTTTCTATCTACCTTTGAATAAAGATGATTAAGGAAATCAGCGAAATCCCACCCTCATTTAATAGTTAGTTCTAAATTTCAGACGCAAAAACTGAAACTAAGGTCTTTCTCAATAAAATACGACTCTATGAAAATTTTAGTTCGGTCGTAAATACAGTCCCCAATGTCTCGTATTTGTAGTGAAAACGTTGAACAACTTCACTGAATACTTTCGATGAAAACTTATTTGGATTGTTGAACCTTCAGTTTTACCTCAATAAAGTGTTTTCTTAGTAAACGTTCAATACTTCAAAACCTCGAGATAAGTATAAAATAAATAATCACGTTTATTATAAGGAATACAATCAATATTCAATGATCACCATATTACTTATTGCAAAACTGTTTATTTCTTACTTACGTCGACTGAAAAAAAACCAAAGACAAAAATTATTTTCGTAATTTAACTATAGCTAAGTAGAGACCATGTTAATTATTGAGAGAAAATTACTTCTTGCCTTTTAGATACAGTAAATAACTGCCAACATTTTGTAATGAATTGTTCAACATTGTAATAACCGGAATAAACTATGTAAGATAAAAACAAACAGAAAGTTCATACTAAGCACAAGACTCTTGTTTATATAGCGAATATTTTATTATTGCTCTTAGTTTGATAAACTCTAGTAAAATACAAAAATATTGAAACAATTGTTTGCTAATGTTTCATCGCTGTTCCATTCTGTTATTCACTGGCAAAGAGAAGAATCAATATTCTAATTAACACAGTTTTTACATGAGTGAATACAATATTCAGCAATATTCATTCACCTTTGAATGATTTAAAATCTTAGTTTTTCTAGTAAAAATGAACATCAAAAATTTGCAAAATATTCTTACGTCTATAAAAACAAAGTCTGAAACAGTTTTGAAAATTCTTTGTTTCATTTTGGTCACATCATAGAAGACATAATTCAAGCAAAAAAAAAAAGATATTGTTCTTCAAAAGATTATACTTTTATGAAATGCATTGCTTTATTGTGGTTATAAATAAAAGTTTACCCACTGAAATTTATATTTTTGAGAACAAAACAAATAAAAAAGCCTGGAAGTCGGAGCCTGTGGATCTTTATACTCGGTGGATCTTTGATTTGTGTGGATCTTTGAAATTGATTTAATTTATTTAATCTGGGTGCAGAATCTACACCTAATAATGAAATGACAATTCGAATTATATAGGGAAGTTTGTAATTGAATTTGGAAAAGTATAGAAATCCCCACTGTTTATAAATCTAAAAATTTTGAAAGCTAATAACTTTGGCATTTGCTAATACTCCTGCACTAATTCTCGCTAATGTTCGTGCGCTAAACGAATACTCGAATACATTTACCATATTATCTATATTATATCTATTATTAATAATTATAATGATCCTAACTTACGATCAGACACATATGTAAAATAATTTCTATTAAGTTGCAATACCTT